>CM034532.1:19882895-19917895 GCA_020002185.1 Paraescarpia echinospica
CAGTAATAAGCGCTGACGGAACAAGAAGCAGTGGTGGACAAAGGAACTTACTCAAGAGATTGTTACCTTGACTGCATTTAGTATATAGTTCGATGTATTGTTACCTTGACTGCATGTAGTATATAGTTCGATGTATTGTTACCTTGACTGCATGTAGTATGTAGTTCGCTGTATTGTTACCTTGACTGCATGTAGTATATAGTTCGATGTATTGTTACCTTGACTGTATGTAGTATATAGTTCGCTGTATTGTTACCTTGACTGCATTTAGTATATAGTTCGATGTATTGTTACCTTGACTGCATGTAGTATATAGTTCGATGTATTGTTATCTTGACTGCATGTAGTATATAGTTCGATGTATTGTTACCTTGACTGCATGTAGTATATAGTTCGATGTATTGTTACCTTGACTGCATGTAGGATATAGTTCGATGTATTGTTACCTTGACTGCATGTAGTATATAGTTCGATGTATTGTTACCTTGACTGCATGTAGTATATAGTTCGATGTATTGTTACCTTGACTGCATGTAGTATATAGTTCGCTGTATTGTTACCTTGACTGCATGTAGTATATAGTTCGATGTATTGTTACCTTGACTGCATGTAGTATATAGTTCGATGTATTGTTACCTTGACTGCATGTAGTATATAGTTCGCTGTATTGTTACCTTGACTGCATGTAGTATATAGTTCGCTGTATTGTTACCTTGACTGCATGTAGTATATAGTTCGATGTATTGTTACCTTGACTGCATGTAGTATATAGTTCGATGTATTGTTACCTTGACTGCATGTAGTATATAGTTCGATGTATTGTTACCTTGACTGCATGTAGTATATAGTTCGATGTATTGTTACCTTGACTGCATGTAGTATATAGTTCGATGTATTGTTACCTTGACTGCATGTAGTATATAGTTCGATGTATTGTTACCTTGACTGCATGTAGGATATAGTTCGCTGTATTGTTACCTTGACTGCATGTAGTATATAGTTCGATGTATTGTTACCTTGACTGCATGTAGTATATAGTTCGCTGTATTGTTACCTTGACTGCATGTAGTATATAGTTCGCTGTATTGTTACCATGACTGCATGTAGTATATAGTTCGATGTATTGTTACCTTGAGTGCATGTAGTATATAGTTCGATGTATTGTTACCTTGACTGCATGTAGTATATAGTTTGATATACTGTTACCTTGACTGCATGTAGTATATAGTTCGCTGTATTGTTACCTTGACTGCATGTAGTATATAATTCAATGTATTGTTACCTTGACTGCATGTAGTATATAGTTCGATGTATTGTTACCTTGACTGCATGTAGTATATAGTTCGATGTATTGTTACCTTGACTGCATGTAGTATATAGTTCGATGTATTGTTACCTTGACTGCATGTAGTATATAGTTCGCTGTATTGTTACCTTGACTGCATGTAGTATATAGTTCGATGTATTGTTACCTTGACTGCATATAGTATATAGTTCGCTGTATTGTTACCTTGACTGCATGTAGTATATAGTTCGATGTATTGTTACCTTGACTGCATGTAGTATATAGTTCGCTGTATTGTTACCTTGACTGCATGTAGTATATAGTTTGATATATTGTTACCTTGACTGCATGTAGTGTATAGTTCGATGTATTGTTACCTTGACTGCATGTAGTATATAGTTCGATGTATTGTTACCTTGACTGCATGTAGTATATAGTTCGATGTATTGTTACCTTGACTGCATGTAGTATATAGTTCGCTGTATTGTTACCTTGACTGCATGTAGTATATAGTTCGATATATTGTTACCTTGATTGTATGTAGTATATAGTTCGCTGTATTGTTACCTTGATTGCATGTAGTATATAGTTCACTGTATTGTTACCTTGACTACATTTAGTATATAGTTCGATGTATTGTTACCTTGACTGCATGTAGTATATAGTTCGATGTATTGTTACCTTGACTGCATGTAGTATATAGTTCGATATATTGTTACCTTGACTGCATGTAGTATATAGTTCGCTGTATTGTTACCTTGACTGCATGTAGTATATAGTTCGATGTATTGTTACCTTGACTGCATGTAGTATATAGTTCGCTGTATTGTTACCTTGACTGCATGTAGTATATAGTTCGATGTATTGTTACCTTGACTGCATGTAGTATATAGTTCGATGTATTGTTACCATGACTGCATGTAGTATATAGTTCGATGTATTGTTACCTTGACTGCATGTAGTATATAGTTCGATGTATTGTTACCTTGACTGCATGTAGTATATAGTTCGCTGTATTGTTACCTTGACTGCATGTAGTATATAGTTCGATATATTGTTACCTTGACTGCATGTAGTATATAGTTCGATGTATTGTTACCTTGACTGCATGTAGTATATAGTTCGATGTATTGTTACCTTGACTGCATGTAGTATATAGTTCGATGTATTGTTACCTTGACTGCATATAGTATATAGTTCGATGTATTGTTACCTTGACTGCATGTAGTGTATAGTTCGATGTATTGTTACCTTGACTGCATGTAGTATATAGTTCGATGTATTGTTACCTTGACTGCATGTAGGATATAGTTCGATGTATTCTTACACCGGAGTCATTGTTACCAGCGCAGAAAACACTGTCTGTAACACCGACTATATATATGTTCGTAACAACGCGTGGGCAAAGTGCTTGCGGATGTTTAGTCGTGAAAATGTTCTTATCTGGAGTGCGATGGTTACAGACTGTCCACATGTCAGTGGAACAGCGGTCTACGGTTGATGCTACTGACGTTGACGACAGTAGGAGACTTTCTTTACATCACCATCTCCTTGCCTTGCAATGGCCATGAGTGAGGCGACACAAAATCAGCGACCGAAACCAAACAAACTATATGCATACATCTCGTTTACAAACACAATTTGCAACGCAGTTTGTACACGGTATATTTATTGTATTTACACGTTATATTTACAATGTTCACCATTAGCGACAGTAAAACAACAATATACTAGTACACACAGTGAAAGGAAACTGTAGTGCTGTGTGTGTGTGTGCGTGCGCGCGCGTGTGTGTGCGTGCGTGTGCATGTGTTTGTGGGGAGTGTGCGAGTGCGTCACGGGCGCGTATATGCTAGTGGGTGGGTGTAGTACTTTGTGATTAGCGTGTGTGCGCGTATGTGTGCGAGTTTGCGTGTACCGCTGTGCGTGCGCGTGCGTTTGTGCAATGTGTGCGTGTGCGTGTGCGTGTGCGCCGCGCACACGCTTGCACGTGCGTATATGTGAAATTGGGTAAGGTCCACGGGTTGGCAGTAAACACGAGGGGGAAACAAGTGCAGTAAGATAAGATAATTGAGGTGAAATTGCACCACATGTACTGTGGGCGAGTGGTGCTGACACCCCTATCTGATATATGTCTACACCTAATGTGTGCGCCGTGCATGGTAATGCGTACACACGCTCATATCATTATAGTACATTTCAAAATGTGTGAATGCGAATGCATTACAAATATATCGGCGTAACCTAACATGATACTATTGTTTACAATACTGCACGCAGTGAGCTTAGGTCGAAGAGTTCTGATTTTTTGTCAACTGAAACAACAGAGTGATGTAAACATCTGTTGTGTGTGTTTTTGTAAGTGTGTCTGATTTTAGTGTTGATAAAAATGGAAGTAAAACGGCTTATCAGCGCCCATCTATCGAATTCAAGTGACATGCTCTGCCAGTAGACTCCAACAAATACAGGCGATAGTTAGTGCATATACGTTCATTTACAGTAAATACATGAATGTGTTTTAAATATATGAATAAACGTCAGTATGTACAGAAAAACATTCATCGGCAACATTTCACAGTTTTTGTACGTATCGGCAGAATCAGCACACACCTATAACATCTAGGTGTTTGTAAGTATTAGTCAGTGGCAGTTCGGATGACGTCAGCTTATGTCATCAGCTATAGTGCTCTCCAATGTGTTCATGATACGTGTTTGCCCGGATCAAGTGCACCGTATGGTGATTCTTCTTCAGCGACGGAATCACTTTCTGCATCCACCGCTTCGTCGTCGAGGTCTTGTCATCAGGGGAATGCCTGTCCATGTGGTGTGTCTCGGGCGAGTAGGGGTGCGTCAGATCCTTCAACCCATCCAGGTTAGTTCTGTTCAATAGCGGAATATCTAGTGCCGGAGTCTGGTCGTACGATACCGACCTGGAGATGAGACCGGAAGACCGGCGAATACAGCTCCGGTAGAGCTCCTTGAATACCCGACGGACGCTCCCGGGAGACTCCCTGACAGATATGTCCGAGAAGGCGGTACACCCGGCGATTTCCAGACTCCTGCTGGTACCCTCGGCAACCGAGACGACCCTCTCCGCCTCCAGGTCGTTCTTGTTGCCCACCAACATCACTGGCATCTGCTTCGAACAACTACCGCCGTTCGCGCTGTGGCGACGGCACCGCTTCGCGTAGCTGACGAGGCACAGCAGTCGGGAGCACTCGTCGAAGCTCCAGCGGTCGGTCACAGAGTAGACGACGACGAAGGCGTTCGCCCAGCGGATGTGATCCTCCAGGCCGCAGCCGTGCTCGTCTGGATGCTGTCAGAAACAACGATACGGTTAAGAACGAAAAGGTGCACACGTGTGAAGACGGAGGGGCAGGAGGGATCGCCCTATACGGCTTCCATTGATTCATAATTTTTAGATGCATCGTAATGTGTTGAGCACCCGGCCGGAACCGGAAATAATTTCGGACTAAAGACATATCTGAGCGGGATTTTCTTTCAGGACAGAAACCAGTATGTTTTCACCTATATTAATAAGAAACATGGCAATACGCCTTACAATCCAACTGGTGTGACATTATGCTGCCATATGTAGACGCAATAAGAGCTTTCCTTATTTCCGCATTGAATCAGTGAAACTTCCTTATTCACTATTCACATTTGTTTGTGTACCGTCTATTGCAAATAGTTCGTCTTGTTTTCTCTAGTTGTTAACGGTTAGCCTACAGTATGTATTCAAAAATTATTTATTTGAAAATATGTAATGCGACAGCTACGAACGGCTATCATTATTAGTAGTAATAACGATTATTGAGAATCTTCTGCGAAGATGTTAATTCACTACTTACACATCCTGCTGTATCAAGAATCTCGAATGTGACCCTGTCGCCATCGATTTCCGTGTGATGTGTGTACGTCTTCTCTGTAACACGACATTATAAGCATTACAAACTGACAACGGGTAATGACGACTACACAAAGAACACACACTCTAACACACTCAACATGCAAACTGCGAACAGACATAAACCTAATGAAAATGTTGTTTTCATGAATGTGTGTGTTTGTGTGTGCGTGCGTGCGTGCGCGAAGGCATGTGAAACAACTTTCTTGATTATACGCGTTCAGGACGTTAATGATCGTAAATTGACGTGTAAAACCTGTTAAAACGGACAATAATCGTCTACATAATATAACAGTGCGTTTTCTATTACACAGTTTTTTTTAAATATAATTACAAGTTCGCGTGGAGAGGTCATACACGACAAAATGGACCATTCTAGATTGAACGCAATTCCATTTCTCCCCTGAATTACCAAATCAGACACACACCCTTCGCACCTCGTGTTTGCCCTGTCCGGACACATGATATTTACACGGTGGTGAATATGTCATATATGGACATTAAAATGACACATCATAGACGCAGCGAAGCAACAACACAGTCGGTGAGAGTCTCTCACATAAGGGTATCAAAGGTTGAAGTCTAGTTATTTGATGTTGCAGAGAGAGGCATGTATCTGTCAGAGTCTCGTCACAATCAACGGGCCGTAACAAATCTTTCATGTTGCAGATGTTGTACTAGGTTTTATCAGATAAAGTCACGTTAATTTATATTTAGCTCAAGGACGTTCAGCAAAAAACGTTGTGTATAATCTATCATCTGTTTTACTAAATCTCATGTCTTAGTATGTCTGATTAGTTGTTTATACGTCTACCCCGTGAACGGCCGTGACCTCTTAATAATATATTCTATAATTATGGATGATGTATGGTTTGATTGCTAAAATAAAAAGCCCATTGCAGTAAGTAAACATGTGTATGTGTGAATTTTGATGCATTGCCATTTCGCAGTACTAGTTGGGCAGTTTCGATAGGTTTGGCAGTCGTCATGTTACTATATTGGCAACAGGGATTGTTTGGAATAAATTGTGTAATGTCATCTCGACACCATCATGAAAAAAACCAAGTAAACTAAGAATGTCAGCTCGACCGAAATCACCGGCGCTCGACCTTTATTTGACTTGATAAAAAAGTGCCCATTTCTTGTGTCATCTCGACACCTTCATGAAATAAAAACAAGTAAACAAAGAATGTCAGCTCGACCGAAATAACCAGCTCTCGACCTTCATTTGACTTGATTAAAGTGCCTATTTGTTATGCTCTTTGCTCTTTTGTGTCAGAGCAGTAAAGGTTATTATGACGAAACTGCTCTCAAGTATCCTTCCACATGCAATAAAGTATTTCAGGTAGCATATAGGTTATAACTTAGTGCCTTACCAAGTGTAGGGTCGTATTCACCGATGAACCGTTGTGTAACAAGGCGCACGATCAATGCTGCAACAGAAGAAAGTACTGTGTTATAAGCGTATCAGTAGGCAATATTCGTGTGGATATGATACAATACAGTGTACAACATTTGTGAAAACGTTTATTAAATGAACAATCGTGATGTAAAAGAAGTAACGAAAATATCATTATAAAGAATGTGCGTGTGCGTGCGTGTGTGCGTGTGTGTGTGTGTGTGTGTGTGTGTGTGTGTGTGTGTGTACGTGTGTGTATGTGTGTGCGTGCGTGCGTGTGTGTGGGGGTGTGTGTGCGTGTATACGTGTGATTGTGTGTGCACTGGTGCGTGCGTATCTGATCTGATTCCGCGCTTGTGCAATATCAAGTAATATTTATTACAATGTTTCTTTTACATACGGGAATCTACTAAAACAGAAAAAGCTGAAACTATCAGTCCGGAACACGTCAACGCGCAGCTGCAACAAATCACTGAAGAAAAAAAATGTCGACATGTTTTATGGGCCCCACTTTGCAGTCCCCGGCGTCAACGAGGACACGAGGTACATCCCGGGTTTTGGGGTCAGAGATATATGATCCTATACACGTCTAAAGACGTAAACACCAGTGTGGTTTAAGGCATCAAACAGTCGCCGCAATTATCTAATCACGACGACTGTTTTGTCTCGCTGTCGGATTATCTCCCTCCGGCCTCGACTGTCTAAACATCTCCGAATCGGTGGCGTCAGTGTTTGTCACTGTTGTATCCGACTTAATAGCACTAGACATTTAAGACACATTAACACGGCTGAAGGGTACCGCGGTGGGAGTCCCTATACTGAAGTACGCACCTGTGTTACTGTTAGCATTACTACTTAAACAAAAACTACCAATGGAATGCGCAACTATTCGTTTGCCCCTGCTCTACAAACTATTGAGATAAGCGCTATTGGTGGGCGCAATCGACTGGTGTGCTACATATATTGTTGAATGCGTGTAAAATCACAGAAAGATCACAACAAATATTACACAGTTTTCAATACACTAGTTCTTACTCTGATGCAGTGATGGCATACGACTAGACGGCATAGGGAGTTCTGTAGAGAATTAATGTCGCTCCAGTCAACACGAAGTATAAGTTGTCACATGTAAACAGAGAACGGAAAAAATACACGTAAAAAGAACCTAGCCGGAAATAGATAATCTAAACAAAAATAACCAATCGTTTACTTGTTGACAGTCAGAGTTCAAAGTCGTTTTGATGTGTTTTATAGGATAAATTATTTTTTGAGTTTAGGGGAGTTTTACTGTCACGTGGTCTCAGATCTGTCAGCAGCTCTGCATTGTTATAGTTTTGCGAGAACACAAAAAATACTCAAACAAACAAGCTCGTTAGTATTAAGTTACTTCTTTGTAGGTCCTACGTGTATTATTTCTACATCCTGGTCGACTAGCAGGGGACAGTTAACTCAAACGTCGAAAATGAATGAAACAACAACCACTGAAAATGGATGCAAACTTCCGTGAACAGATGCCTGTGCCATGAATTATGAATTTGATAGAGTCTGACAAGGTTAGTCAGACGACTATCTGGGAAAGGACAAACAACATCCAGTGGAGAAGGAAACAAGGATGGGAAAAGGGTGGTGGATTGATGACATACTAATATTCCAGTAGTGCGAGAAAAATAACTCCCAATGAAATGGAAGCGAAAAGGGAAGAAAAAACGAGAGTTTGCTGCAGAGTGAACACAGCACAGCACAGAAGATAGTGGATAACGTTTCTCGATTACCTAGATGACTGCGCTGCCAGCAACCAAACGGGCGTGAATTAAACAATGGTCGTTTACCTATCATTCCGATTCCAAATCGAAGCATCTGGTCGCGACACAATGATCAAACATGTCGATCAGAATAACAACATGTCTTATGATGATACTCGCCGTTGAGTTGTTGCGTAACTTTCGCTATTTCTGGTAACCACGATATAGTGTTCCGAAATAGCAGCATTCCTCATGCTGAATTGCCTTGTTGCATACCGGCTGCTATTTTTGTCGATATGAGTAAGTCTTTTGGTCACTTCAGCCTCGAGTAGGTTTGAAAACATTTATGGGTGTATCTGATCAGTGAAATGTAATGGACATCGAGATTAACCAATCCTGTTGTGTTGCTGCGACTCTGAGCTTGGTTTAGGCGTAACATAATTATTATTGTTATAACTCGCAAAAATGCCCATCCTTCCGTTGCCGCTACATATAGCCAGACGCAGAAGACGGATTCCCGAAACTGACGTGTGTCATAACGCACGTTTTGTAACGCAATTTACGTAAGACGTCCTCCACCGATCCGTGCTCCCCGGACCACACGTCCTCCACTGATCCGTGATCACAGACCAAACGTCCTCCATTGATCCGTGATCCCCGGACCAAACGTTGTCCATTGATCCGTGCTCCCCGGACCAAACGTCCTCCACTGATCCGTGATCCCCGGACCAAACGTCCTCCACTGATCCGTGATCCCCGGACCAAACGTCCTTCACTGACCGTGCTCCTTGGACCAAACGTCCTTCACTGATCCGTGCTCCCCGGACCAAACGTCCTTCATAGATCCGTGCTCCCCGGACCAAACGCAGAAAATACACCTAACTTTATGAATATTTGATTTACGCTCGTTAACTGTCCGGTACGAATCCTAAGGAAAGCTTTTAGGAGGAGCATGTATACATACACACATACATACATACATACATACATACACACACACACACACACACACACACACATACACACACACACACACACACACACACACACGTACGTACGTACGTACGTTCGTTCGTTCATTCATTCATTCATTCATTCATTCATCCATTCATTCATACGTATATACAAACATGCATGAATACATACACACATACACACACGCACACACACACGTGCACACATACACACACGCACGCATGTACACGCACGCACGCTCATACACTCATACACATACGCTACCTCGATGATAGTTAGATAGCTGTGGGTGGCAATCTTGTTAAACAAATCCTTTTAATTGATTTTGTTTTTATTGTGATACAACACAACACACCACAACACACCATAACACAACACACCATAACACACCACAACACACCACAACACACCATAACACAACACACCACAACACACCATAACACAACACACCACAACACACCAAAACACACCATAACACAACACACCACAACACAACACACCACAACACACCACAACACACCACAACACACCATAACACAACTCACCACAACACACCACAACACACCACAACACACCATAACACAACACAACTCACCACAACACACCACAACACACCACAACACAACACAACACACCACAACACACCACAACACACCATAACACAACACACCACAACACACCATAACACAACACACCACAACACACCAAAACACACCATAACACAACACACCACAACACAACACACCACAACACACCACAACACACCACAACACACCATAACACAACTCACCACAACACACCACAACACACCATAACACAACACAACTCACCACAACACACCACAACACACCACAACACAACACAACACACCACAACACACCACAACACACCATAACACAACACACCACAACACACCATAACACAACACACCACAACACACCAAAACACACCATAACACAACACACCACAACACAACACACCACAACACACCACAACACACCATAACACAACACACCACAACACACCATAACACAACACACCACAACACACCATAACACAACACACCACAACACAACACACCACAACACACCATAACACAACACAACTCACCACAACACACCACAACACACCACAACACACCATAACACAACACAACTCACCACAACACACCACAACACAACACACCACAACACAACACAACTCACCACAACACACCACAACACACCACAACACACCATAACACAACACACCACAACACAACACAACTCACCACAACACACCACAACACACCATAACACAACACAACTCACCACAACACACCACAACACACCACAACACAACACAACACACCACAACATACCACAACACACCACAACACAACACAACACAACACACTTCTAAACAATGGTAAATATGGTAAATATCCACTCCTTTACAATTCTTGGGCATTAACTCTACTATGGCACAATTACTGACAACGCGGATAATTAATTTTTCGTACATTTGTTGAGTTTCATACAACGGGATGCATATTACACAGTTACATTTGCAATGTTGTACCACTGAATTGTTGACTGAATAATAACATATTTTTTTTCTAAAATGTTTTCATGTTTCCTAGCAACAAAACATGTTGTTTAGTAAACTGGGCCAATCATCTGCCGCGTAAAAACTCCAGTTGTTGATTGTTATGTTTGTAAAGAAGAGAAAATAAACACACTGGCTCACGCAATCTCTGCAGTAAACAAATCAACTCATTTATTTAAATCAGCGAGTCTTGAACGATATCGGGTGTCCGAGATCGCGTCGGTGCAGTTCGGACGATAGTCTGCACTTGAACTTGAAGTTTCCACGTGTATCACATGCATGACACTTATACTGACCACTACGCGTTAGGCCTACCAGACTCCATAGACCCGATTAAACTATGACACTAGTTAACAGCACTGCAGCTTCCTTGCTCCGTACGCTACTCGCGACTTATTTTGTTTGCTTTCCATTCAGAGCTTTCCACGTAAAGTTGCATTTAAGAATCTCATGTTAGGAAAAGCGTCTTAACAGTGTCCGTGCAACGTGCATAACAAAAAATACACTGCTGAAAACCCGAAAATAATATACACTTCATGAACCCAGGCAGATACGTAAAGTGACTAATTCCGTAACAGTTATTGATTGAGATGCGTGCATTCTGCAGTTGAACAGTAGAGCCTGAGCTTTCTCTCACACATTGGAATTGATTCCCTATTAATGTAATGTGTACGTAGGGAGCATAATGTTGAGGTCGTGTGACCACAACTATTATGGCTTTATGCCTTTGTTTCCTGGCCTGTTGCTACTCACCCATATGTTAAAACTATAACGTCTTATACGGGTTTTGTATTTGTCTAACCATTTTGTGGTGATGTATTTTTGTGCTTGTGTTTTCGAGGATTTAGGAGGGAGTTTTTTGTATTGTTATTATTACAATTATATAAATAACAAAACTAGGCAGACGTTTGACTAATTTGAGTTCAGTTGCAGCAAATGTCAGTCGTGTCGATAGGCACAACTTCGTTGTCCAAACATGTAAGTACGATCCAGCATTATAAGGGCGCAAAACGGATAAGTTACGATGCAAATTGACTGAACATGCCATTGTGACAACGACTTAGGAGAACCTCGCAATAGGGAAATGAACAGTGTTTTGCGAAGCCTCTTCTGCAAACAATAAGTGCACACCTACAACAAAACCAACTTGTAATTGCCGCCCTCTGCCCATCCCGTGGACCCACCTGTTTTGCCAACGCCCGGTTGTCCAAGGACGAGAACTTTAATGGGTTTGGAACGCGATCCCAATCTCTTCCTGAAGGGGGTCATCGCGCTCCGCGTAACTCCGTCACTGAGGACGCTCGAGTGATGACTGTCAGCGATCAGCTTCAACATAACGTCCTCATCCGTCGATCTCTTATGTAGGGGTGTGAACTCTAGCCAGGTGTAGCCGCTAATCTTTCACGCAGACGGCTTCAGCCGGGTTGTGCCTGGAAAGGTTCTTGGTAAGCTGCTTTTGTTGGTGCATCTGTTGACGCTGCTATCACACGTGATATTGTACGTCGGCCTGCGTCTAATGAATATGTCGGTCGTGTCGCCCTCTCGTGTCGCTCTCGTGACTGGCATACACTGGCAGTGACGTAGATGTCGATCCTGGACGCGCCTTTTCGTAACGGATTGGTCCGAGCAGTTCGGCCCGTCTGCGTCGGTAATAGGCTGATAGGGATAACGGAGCTTTAAACTCAAGGTGTTTGTATGCGTACGTGGTGTGCAATTATTTCAAATATTTGCTAAGTAGGCCTACTATAGGGAAGGTTTCCATAGGTGGGCCCAGTGGGAACGAGCCCCACCTGCACCTATGGATTTTGGCCACGTTATGCCTGCGCTACAGTGGCGTGCCCCTATATCTTTTTTAATGTGCCCCCGTTACGTGCCCCCTAGATCTATTGAATGTTCTCCCGTTACGTGCCCCGAAAGTTGTGCTAAGGCCCACCAATCTGAATTTGGTTCGGCGTCCATTTGAGTTTTTTGGTGAGCCTCAAGTTGGGTGCAATTGGAGGTTTTGGGCTCCCCCTAGACTATCCTCTCTGGACCCGCCCCTGGGTTCAATGTTTCGTTTTATTCAAATTTTAGGAAGGTAGAATAAGAAGGCAGCATAAGGTGGAATAAGTATTGAAGTAGCTTTTGTAAAAGAACAGTATAGAAAATAAAGACCCAATAACTAATAGGGGGAAGATATTACTAAATTGACAGTCATAGTGCAAGCGGAAAGAATACAAGGTAAATTGGCAAGTGGAGATCGTTGCTTCGGACAACTTAATAAATCACGATGACTGTTACGTAGATAGGCCCTTACATATGCTTTGCTTCAATTCGTGTCGAAGCATTTTGTTCGTGAATGTTCAAAATAATAATTCGACATCTTATCGAAGTTGTGTAGCAAATCGAAAATAAGACTTGGCGCTATGTTTAAATGATCAAATTTTTATTTATACATCGGATAGGCCTGACGGTCCGGCGAGGAAGACTTGCTACCTATGTCCGAATCTGATACGATAGCTGGACACAGCCTTGTCCACGCAGTAGTGTTCTGGAGTGGATTACCCGCAACTGATGCTATTTACAAAACTGCGTGGTAACTGTCCAGGCTTGGGCAAAAGGAATACGTATAGTTTGTTTACATTTCGGTAAGAAATACACTCTTAATTCCTAGAAAGTTCGAGTATTAGTAATCGAGCTCTCACTCCTAACGAGTTATGTTTGGAGTTCAAGTTGTCGTGTACACAACTGTCTTGCCCTGCCTTGGCTGCGTGTCCAACTCCACTTCAAGGGCAACAGGCGGAAGTAGGTCACGCATGCGCACAAATGCGTTGATGAAACGCGTCAACAAACAGCGTGATGTCTCCGCGTGTTGCCAAGTGATGCGAATTACTAATTATTTGTAGTATGTTAGCCGTAGGAGTTGGCATATCGGTTGAGGTGATAACGACCTGGATAGCGGTTACTTGTTTACATGATAACTGTATTAGTTGTGAAAGTTTTTTCAGTTGTTTGTCTGAAGGTAATGTTTGAGGGTGAATGTGTGTATGTGCGCGCGCGCGCGCGCGTGTGCGTTTGTATGTATATATGCATGTATGTGTGTATCCGTGCATGCGTGCATACATGTGTGTATACGTGTATATGTGTGTGTTTTCTGCATGCATGCAAATGAACGAATGTGTGCATGCAGGTGTGTATATGGTTACTATGTATAAGTGGAATGACTGAAAACTTTTGAATTTAATGTATCCATGATATAAAATAGCATCTCCGAAATTGTCGGCTGGTCGAAGTGTGTGGGCGCAGGGGTGTGTTGTTTGTGGTGGGTGTGTTGTTTGTGGTGGGTGTGTTGTTTGTGGTGGGTGTGTTGTTTGTGGTGGGTGTGTTGTTTGTGGTGGGTGTGTTGTTTGTGGTGGGTGTGTTGTTTGTGGTGGGTGTGGTTATGGGAGGTGCAGGCGACCAGTGTTATCAAGTGTAGGCCTACATAGTGCAATGTTAATTGGCATGTAACATAGGCGTCGTAACTGGGGGAAGGAGCTGGTGGTAGCTCAGCCCATTAATTTAGGTGGGAGGGCTGGAGATAGGATTACCACCCAGATATTTTAAAGAAGGTTGATGGAGTTTGGGATGCAATTTGTGGTTTTTGGTGAGCCTCAAGGTTGGGTTGTTTTAGCCCCCCCCCCTAAAACAACAAATTGAGGATTTTGAAAGCCAAAAAGTGCTTTTTGGCGAGCCTCAAGGGGATGTGTTAATCTCGGTTTTTGGAGAGCCTCATCCACCCAATATTCCCCATGTTTCGACGCCAGTAGTACAAATTTATATTTAAAAAAAAATTAATAAACATTATCAAGAGTCATATTAATAACAGGAGCTTTAACTGGATACTTTGCATGAGGTTAATTTAACAACTGTGGTAACTAATAAACGAAAGGACTTTTATTTTATTTGACATTATAGACGTGTATATAACTTATGAACGTTCCATTAAATCAATTCATAACCCAAAGACACATGAAGTCTACCTCTAAATAGACAACTGACACAAACTGTACATTTCTGTAACTTGAGTACTAAAAGAAAACAGGTCAACTCTGGCACAATTGTTGATGACTGCGAATAATAAATTTGACAATTCAAGGAATACTCGGTTGTATACTCCGCACGACAATACCAACATATAAGCGCTACGTTTGCCACAGGTCTCGTGTACTACCACCAGATTGTTGATAGAATACTCAAGTGTTGTTAAGACGCCTATCAACAAACGTGTTGTTTAGTAGATTCCTGTCAAGTCAGCAGCACAATAACTACCTGTAGGTCTACGGACTGCCGCTGTTTATCGTTGTGGTCGTAAAGAAAATATAGTGAGCAGTGTGACGTTTACTACCCAAACATATAATAGTAGAGCAGATGGGACGAAGAATTGTTCAAATAGTGATACAGTGAGCAGTGTGACGTTTACTACCCAAACATATAATAGTAGAGCAGATGGGACGAAGAATTGTTCAAATAGTGATACAAGTATGAAACTTGGCATGACTATTTCCACTAGGATATTCTTCGAATCCAGTCGACGAGCCATTTGAAAATCCACGATGGCGGCCATTTTGAGAAAACAATTGCCAACATAAAAAATTGGGGGATTTATGAATAATGTTTATATATTTTTCTAGCTGACCAATTTAAATAATGTTTTACGCATTCCAAATATACCTGAACATTCAAGATGGCTGTTATATTTTAAAGATGGTGGCCATTTTAACATTACTGTATATATATTTTCAGTTTTCAAAGTGACTCATCATGGAGCAGTTTGCATTGCATACAAAGTGCATGTCACTGTTTTGTACCGGATATGCTTCCTGAATATTGGCCGATTTAAAAAAATATATTTATGTCTCCCAAAAATATCTTAAAATAAGATATCGGCCATTTTTTCAAAATGACCGCCATATTGGATTTTCAAATGGCTCGTCGACTAGATTTGAAGAATGTCATAATGGGAATATTCATGCCAAGTTCCATGCTTGTATCACCATTTGAAAGATTTACCTCAAATTTAGCAAATTACGTTCTGGTGAATCTCACAAACGACCAAAATATCAAGTCTTGATGCGTTATTTATATGTAAAGCGCGGTAGCATAGTAGTTAAACATAATACCTCAATCGTGAAAATGCTCTATTTGCCGTTTTGAAGCTTATACAATTTCATTCACTCCACGTTGCCTCAGACGAATTCCTAATTATGGACATCGGTGCATATATAATTATATATGAACACTTACTATTCGTACATTAATTGCGTGGCTGAAAGCTTCACATAGAAGTCGATATGGCGGTGGGATGAACAGATATGCCGACAGTGCAGTGTGAAAGATTTTCAGCAGCCGACCAAGAGGCCTGGATACCACATTCTATGATAAATATTTTTTTTAAATCTTTACAATGGTACCTTGATCCCTAGATACATGTTTTGATGTAGGGTCTACAGTTCGGGCAATGCGGTGACAAAGTCAAACTGCGTAGACCTAGAATGTGGAAATAGACCGATAAGATAAGACGTCAAAAGATCGTCAACAGTTTCCACAGTAAGTAAGTTGTAAGTTGTGAATGTACTCCCTGCTCATTATATATATATAATATATATATATGTATATATATATATATAATTATGTATACCTCATAATATATATATATATATTACATATATATATATATCTCATATATATCTACATATGAAATATATATATGAAATATATATATGAAATATATATATATATCTCACATATCTATTTCATATATATATATCTCATATGTATATTACACACACACACACACATACACACACACACACACACACACACACACACACACACACACACACACACACACGCACACATATATATATATATATGTAAATTGGTGATGTATTAAAAAAACTTTATACATATATATTTATATATATATATCGAACTAACAATCTTTACCTTTGGGGGCAGGCAGGATAATTATATATATATATATATATATATTCTTTGTTTGGATGGTGAGTGTCCATGTTTCCGCCATATATCATCGCTGGAAGTACGCATGGGTTGTAGACTTGTCTCTTCAAGCAGGCTCCAAAGTTACCCTTGAAGATGTCGCGGTGTTTGGCAAATGCTGTCCAGCCTGCGGTGATTCTTCTTTGAATCTCCTTGTCTTGGTAGCGTTCAACGTTCTCTGTCTTCGTGATGTTGATATATATTGGTGTGTCATTTTTTAGCATCACTTTTGTCTTCGAAGTGTTCATCTTCAGACCTTGTTTTTCACTTTCATCAGCTAGCTCCTGCAGCTTTTTTTTAGTTCTTGCGGTGTAGTAGCGGATATGAGTATGTCGTCGGCGGAGCGAAGATGACTGAGCTATTCTCTGGGTATCCTCAACCCTCTGGTTTCCCAGGTCAGTCTTCGGAATATGCTTTCGAGTGTTGCTGTAAACAGCTTGGGCGATATGGTGTCACCCTGTCGTACTCCTCTGTTGATGTTGATCTTGTTGCTCTTTTTATGTAGGTGGACTTTCACCGAGCTGTTGGTGTAGATGTCTTTCACCATTTCTCGTCGTTTCTACATCAGTGCATTCTCGTCTTTGCATGCATGTTGACTGTTTTCGCTAAACTTGTCGCACTTAGTTGGACTATATCAGGGATGTCGCACTTATTTGGATCATCTCAGTGACGCAACAAACAAAGGTGTTAAACATCACATATCGGGGGGGGGGGGCGGAACAAACATCTGGGTAAGAGAGAAGACAAAGGTCATAGACGTGATAGAACAAATCAGAAGACAGATGTGGACCTGGGCATAGCACATATCAGCAAACTACGAGATAACCGATGGACATCGCGTATCACAAACTGGAGACCTTACGAAGGGAAACGATCTAGAGGAAGACCGGCGAGACGGTGGCGAGACGTACTAGACGAGCACTGGAAGAGAACCATCTGGAAGAGCATAGCGCAAGGTAGGCAGATTTGGAAACGACATGCTGAAGCAACCACGGGATACTACGGCTGCACAGTGATGATGATTATACACACACACACACTTTCTAAAATATTGTGCACTATACAAGAAGGTTCGGTATGATGTCCAAAGAGCAATACGGGGAGCAAAGTGTGACTACAGGAGAAAGCTGGAAGGCGAGTTCCTTTCCAACGACACCCGCGCTCTCTGGAAGAACCTGCAATGTGTTACTGGCGATAAGCGGAAGCCCTCCACTCCTGGCTTCGATTCTGCAACATCAGACAACGTCAACAACTTTTATGCCCGCTTCGACCGTCAGAATTCGACGCCGGTATCGTTCAACCCGCTCGGCTCTGCCATGCCACCCCCTCCTCCCCTTACCGTGCATGATCGTAGATTTCAGGAGTAAATCTTCTCCCCTCTTTTGATCGACGGCAAAACATGCAGTCGTAATTGTCCAACAGTTTAAGTTTCTTGGCTCTACAATCTCAAATTATCTTAAATGGGAGCTAAATGTTGATACCATTGTCAAAAAAGCCCAGCAACGTCTGTACTTTCTGAGGAGAAATTATATTGGGATTCCCAGAAGTCGTTTATCCGTCTTCAAATTGGGAGGGTATTTGCGCAGTTCTCACGGATGACGCATCCTCGCAAGCCAGGGCTGATTGCCATGCAAAACCAGCCCAGGCATCACCCGTGAGAAGACGGATACACGACTTCTGGGAATCCCAATGTATAACGACCCGTTCGCCCATTAGCACGAGCAACTGGGCGGTATTGTGTATTCGAATAATTGCTTCTACTTCCTAAACATGGCATGTAACACGAGCCAACGGTTGGTTGGAATTAGTTTTATTATGACCACCTGACCTGCCGACATCCACTGATCTAGTGAGCGATTTCATAGGCTGAGCTTAAATTCAGAGTTTCGCAAAGCGGTCAGCCAGGGGGTACTGCTGGCTGGCACTGATGTAATCAGCAGCAGCGACCCCTGGCGCGCGACAATGGGGTGACGCAGTTGCGACTGGCGAAGTCAATTATTAGTTTGACTCGGCTAACTTCCGCATTTCGCGTAGGAGATCTGCCAGGGCTAGTTTTGCATGACAAACAGCTCTGATGGGCTACAAGTTAATTGCCTGTCAATTTCGGCTGTTTACTACGTCGCACAATAGCACAGGTGGCCTGAATCGAGTATGCCTATTTATTGACGCTGTTATTCGTACTTGTATTTCGGCGCAACGCTGCTTTTATGTGCTACTACGGAACCCAGATTAAGTCATTAAACAGCACTGCATTTGTATCGAAGATCATCTCCCAGACATGGAAGTATTTGGGGACCGGGGAGTAAATCAAGAATCATAAATTAATAAAGGTCCTCAATCAGTTCGTTTGCACATCGCCAATCCGGTTCTTTTATGCCTAGATGTGGAATGTGTGAATAGTTTAATTAGTGCGCACAATCTGTTTAATATAATAAAAAATGCGTATTTGTTTTTTAATCGACACAAAAGGTTTGTCGTTACATCGGGTAGCTGGCGCGAAAGCTAATTGCGCTGTCTACCTCCTACGCCATTTCAATCACGTGCTATACGCGAGATCAGCACCCTGAGCATACCAAAACAATAACAAAACACACGTCCTTTGGTGTATCAAGGTAACAATTCCAAAGTGGTTGTGCTAAGGTGCCTATTACACTCGCAGTTGGCAACAACAACGCGTAGTTGTAACACTGAATTTTACGAGTACCACATCACATAAGTGGAACTGGCGAATGTCTACACTCGACTCGTGTCTGATTCTAAGCGTAAGAGTAAAAGCAAAACGTCATCGTACCAGTCTGAGATTCAGTCAGAGAGTGACAACGGGCATAGTATGTGTATATATTGTATTGTAATTCGTTACGCTGGTTCATGTTAGTAAGCTGTTATTGCGACAATACGTATTACGAGAGTAGATGTCGTAAATGTGCGAAATAACAAGTAGCACTGGTTTAGCTGTAGGCCCGTGTTGACCGTGCAAGTAACTTAGTAAGAAAGTATCCTTAATTTTGTGCAACAAAACGTCAAATACTGGAGTATTATATTGGTGATCGTAATTATGAAAACATGGTTTTATGACTCACATTTTGATACTATTACAGCAAAATGGTGTTAATTAATAATACTTAAGATTCAGTATGTGTGTATATATTCTCTTCCCAGTAATATAATTGTTATGAATGCATAATACGTAACTTGAATTATGATATTGCTAGATGCCACACTGCAACCCATGAATGAGAGGAGGGGCTAGAGGCAGGCACCCGGGTCAGACAGACACAGGGAGGATACGTAGTCTGCGGGAGGCCCACATTTTACATATCTAGGTAATTTCAAATTTATAAAAATCAACCTCATATAGGTTATCAACAAATTATAAAGTGCACATTTAAATATACATTTGTTTTCAAATAAAATCTTGGACATGGAAAACTAGGTTGACTTCTGCACTTTCATATTATACCCACAGTGTATCCACACAGACATAAATATTAATACAAATAGCATATGGCGATGACTCAGAAATGAGTTTATAAAATAAATTATTCATTCTTGAAGAAGGTAAACATACGTATTATGAACCGTTGAATAGTTGACGAGGACAGTATACTGTTAGTATACCTGAGGTTCAGGCAGAACCTTAAAATGTCAAAGATGAATATGTGTACTACTACTAGTTACACATGGCAACACTGACATGAATGTGCATACCGAAAACCAAACAAAAAACAATACATGCGTTTTATTGATTAGCATAATTGAAATCAGTTTATAATATTGACTAAGATCAGGCGTTAATGTAATGCAATTGAAAAAGAGCATATTCCACTAATGTCTGCATGCTATATCAACCCATCTGTCCCGGAACATCCCCAGTGAACACCGACTGTTCCCAAGATATCAACATCTATAGATGCAATATCGCCCATCGCATCACGCATCACGTCATCGCCCCTTGGCGTTGCGAGTATCCACACAAAAAAGCTATGGCCCTTTTCGGCCATCATATAAAAACAATTATTGATTGTATGCAGCTAGTTTGGCTATGAGGGATTCGAACAGGGGGAGGGTTCGTTTTTGCATGGGATTAATACAAAAGTTATCATATTTGGTTTGTAATTTAATTCTGGACAGATTTTACTGAACAGCTAAAAGTATTTATTGAATGCTATGTTTGTTTTACCTGGAAAACGGGAGTGGGGTGAGGGTATAGGCGAGGGTTCGAGGGGGATTCGTAAAACGGGGTGTTCGGACGAATCCCCTTTATACGGGCCTGATACACACACACACACGCACGCACGCACGCACGCACGCACGCACGAACGAACACATAGACAAGACACGCGCGAGCGCACACACACAACGAATTTCTTATTACTAATGACAGAATATAGGAAAGGTATTGTTAGTATTATTATTGACGGTATACACGGGTTGCAAAATGTGCTCAAATTCAGACCGTACTAACTTCTCTTCTGTAGTTTGAGCATTAATCATCTGGTGTAGATCACGATAATTACAAGCCCGCATCATTTTGATAGTCCTTGTATCTGTACAATGACTGCCTGATTTGAACATTATAGCAAACCGTTTACTAAAACCGAGTTCTCTATCATTGTAATTTCACAATTGGTCGAAGTACTGGCCTCACAATCGAACAATCTCCACAATAAACTCCACCATCATTGTTATTAGCGAAATAAGCAATCATCATTTTGCACATTTCATCCATAAACGGAATAAGCAGTGCGATAAATAGCAATGCAATTTGCCAATTCATGATAAATCTGGATAATTACTATAATATGCAGATGAAATCACAAGTAATCAGTCCCGCGTTTTGTCATACTATTAATAAACCAATCAAATGAAATTGCCATGCACCAGTGCCGGAATATTATATAAAGAGCGTCGGAATTGCCAGTTCATCATTCCAAAAGTGTGAACGTTTGAAGCAATCGTCCGATCGGTCACAGTCCAAGATGGCTTCTCTCCTCACTGTTGTCTCACTGCTTCTGCTCGTGGCGTCAGGTTAGTGAACTACTGCCAGCTGTAGTTTCGTAGTATTGCTGCTCGCGGTAGTTTCGTAGTTCTCGGCTATCGTTTTTCGCAGATTTGTTCTCACAGAAAAGTTGGTTGGAGTTACTGCGCGCGCAGGCAGACGTGACAGTTAGTTAATAAGTATTCCTATAAAAGTAGGGTACGCTGACTAACTACTCCAGACCAAGTTTGTGCGTCATTTAATAAATAAGCAGTATCGTTAAGGCTTTGCAGAATAATAGTTGTGTTTCGGGTTACATGCTGTCGAATTTTAGGTAGGCATGTAGGTAAGACCAATTTTTTTTTCTTTTCTTGTGGGAATATATTAAACATTTCCTTTGTAATTATTTTGTAAAGAAGTCATCCACAATTTCTACTGACTACTTCTTCAGACCATATGTATGGTACTTTGGCCGCTATAGATTCGGTTGGTCAGCACAGATTGGTGTTTTCCAAGTGCTTGAATTCACTCAGGGTCGCATAAATAAATGATGTATTTTCTTTTTTCCGTGTAAGAATTTCTATATTTAGCTGGTTCGGTCGGGTATCGGGAAACACAAATATTATTCTGATAGACCTTATCTCGTTCCCACCGCAGCATTTACTACAGTGCCGGATTTACGGCAGGGCAGACGGGGCAGCTGCCCAGGGGCCCCAACAATATAATTTATGGAGGCCTCCACAACATTTTTTTTTTGGTAATTACTTTGGGGTCGAAATGTTTTAGATGTAACTTGAGTGCTTCAATATGATGCAAACTGGTGTTCTAAGTGGGCAAAAGTCGTATTTTGCTCTGAAGTCCCTGTTATAAAATGTAGGAGGAAGTGAGAACTATCATGATATAACACCCGGTCAATCACTGTCCAGGGGCCTCCACAGTCCTAATAAATCCCGAGATGATCTAGAAACCGAACAAAACGTTATTACGACGTAAGAAGGTTCTCACAGAAAGGAGTGTGTTCTACAGAGATAACGTCTTGGTAACTGTAAACGATGTTTAACAATTAATTACTGATAGTGGATTCACAATAATCTATGTAGCTCTGTGCTAAATAAAGCCGAAAATATGTTACATATTCTAATACGTATCAGTGTATATTTTAGGTAAAGCAAACAGTCGATTGCACCTTACTGTAAGCCTACGTATTATGCTCAACGGTTTTGGTTTGTGTTCGATCAATATTTGTGTGACTATATGTGCTAAGCTAAACCAAAATGTGTGTTTGTGCGTTGGTACATATGCGTGGGTGTATAACATTTTGACTGATTTAAAATTGCAATGCGTGCACATTGATTTGATAGTATAATTACGATTTTGCATCCAATTTACACACACACACACACACACACACACACACACACACACACACACACACACACACACACACACACACACACACACACACACACACACACACACACACACACACACACTCTCTCTCTCTCTCTCTCACGCTTAAATTTCCATTTGTTAAACATATATACATGTTATGCATAAATCATTAGTCTTTCTTAACTGTATTAATGCTATATTCTTTAAACATCACTATCTTTGGACTCCCTATGCAAAGACAGAGCACGAATGTGTCACGTGAACGTATGTCGACAGGTTTTGCGACACCGAACAAGTTCTGCATATTCAACGGGCGACTCTACAAGCCGCTGCAGGTACTGCCGACCGCCTCGGCCTGCAAGTACTGCGTGTGTTCAGAGGACACGTTCGAGCCTGTGTGCTTCCCCATCCGCTGTCCCGCCCCGGCCTGCTCCAACCCCGTCTTCAAGGAAGGACACTGCTGCGCCGTGTGTCCCGGACCAAGTACGTGTCACATATATTATCGGGGAGACCGGGCTAGTTGTTACAATGTTAAATTAAAGTTCATAATTTTAGTTTACATTCCTCCTGGCGTAACGCAATACAGTAAAGTGTGTGTTCCAAATGTAGTTCAGGAAACTTCACAAGTGGTTGCGTCAGAGGATAATTATTATATGAACCAACCTTATAAAGATTTAGGCACATGTTACAAAGTATTTGTAAAACCATATAGCCATAGCCAATAGATTCGTCTCGTTTTCTCCTGGTTACTACCTCTACATTGTATGTGGTTCGTGTCTGACGTAACTGTATGTTATGACGTCATGTGTTCTTGTGTTCTTGTAGAGACGGCCTGTCTCGTGGACGGGATGACCATTGAGGCCGGGGAGTCGGTGACCATGCCACTCAGCTCGAGATGCTACAAAATCTGCGTGTGCCCGAATAGCGGCACGCCAGGTATAGGGATCCAGGCCACCTGTACCAAAGTCTGCAGAACCTATTAAGCCCCTAAACAGCCGACACCCGGGTCTGTCTGGTCCCATATGTAGGCCCAGATTAGTCGACAACGAAGACTCTTCACTGCGCTAGACCACAATACCGGACAATTATCTGGATAGTATAGTTAATGTCTGTATCATATGTCTTATTTTCGACACATAATAAAACATTTCTTGGTTTTGTCGTGCTGACGAAATGGTGTAAGCATGTTGGCGTAATAAAGCGAGTCAGTGTAATCATTACGCTGTTGTTGTTGTTGTTGCTGCTTGTTACACGTCACGCCAGTGGCGCCTCCTGGGGAATGACAAAGAACTGGAAGAAGAAAAAACTATAAATCACTGCATCTGTGATTTTTGCCAAATGCATCGCCAATTGATAGATGAGAGGCGAATGGTCTAAGAAAGCGAATCAATACTGAAAGAAGCGAGTAGACCTCGCCGCCTGGGAGGAGATACGGTTACGATGCTCCAAAGTTAACGCATTAATACAATTAGTGCATATTGTATGAATGATATCACTGCCTGGCATTCATATGCACATATATGTTCTTATAATTATAGTATTAATTGTCCATAATTAGTTTTCTACACTGTACACACCAGCTAAATAAAGTAAGTAAAATAGGTTTCATAATCTTTAATGATCAGTATGCTACGTGCTCTGTAGTTGTTCCACGGAGAGGCCTTTCCTAGAATTGCGATGCACAGTACGCATGCAGAATATAATAGAAACACAGTTCCTGGAAATAGGTCGAATATGATGCCACGAAGCATAACATTATACAACACACTTGGATTATCTTTCGTTGTTGTTAGTATTATGTGGATTGAGTTACGTTGCGATATCTCTACCATCGGTCATGTGAACAATGTTGGCGAATTGCCATAAACTCGAGTAGACTTTGAAGGTGGTAAGGTCTACCGGGGAATGCGATTGATTATTGTAAACCGTTTTGAGAACAAACTCCAGCACTACATAAGATATTACTTTTATTTTTTAGCGATACAGGGGTGAGTATCTTGAAACCTTGTCAGCACTTACAGTCTCGTAAATGCGTTGTACCTAGTAGTTACGAGAAAACCCGAGGATCTCGAAATTATACAATGTAGACATTTCTCGTAACTCTGACGGAATGTTACAATCCTGTAAGTTCGCTCGTAAGTCGGGAATTTTCTCGTACGTGGCGAGTTCTCGTAATTCGGGTAACTCGAAACATTGTAAATAGTTACGATGCTTGTAAGTGCGTCTTAACTCAATATACGAGAATAAATGGGTAACTCGAAACTTCTCGTACAACTACCATCGTAAACTGCCCAAAATTTACGATGACAAGCAAGCTCTCGTAAGTCGTGCAAAGTCTCGTAAGTGACCCATACAATATGGCTGCAATTATGTTGCATTTTGCGAGAAGGCGTCGACGACATTGGATTCCACGTGTTTTTCGAGATAGAACGAATGATTTAGGTCACATGCACACTTAATAGCGGTCTACCGTCTCGATAGAGATTGCATTTGGAGCTGTTTGAAGAGGTATGAGGAACGACGCACCGCCAAACACGCAGGAGCATGGTGTTACCCGTCTCTTTGCAGGTATGAACAATGGCAATGTCAATGACATATATTATAGGCTATAATGCTATATCATTTAATTTAGAAACTAACCTATTTAAAAACGCACAGAATGACGCCAAATAGTATAGTAGGCAACTGCAAATCAGCCGGATGTCAGTGTGCAGATCGGTGCACGCCGTGTCAGCTGTTCTAGCTGGAAATGCGAACAGGGATATATACTTCCCTAGAAATGCACGGCAAATTAATGCAAAGAAGGAAGATTTCTATAACATAGCCGGTTTTCCTAAAGTGTTAGGTGCCATAGACGGGTCACTGGTGCCAATATTAGCACCAAGTGACAATGAGCCGGTGTACGTATCACGAAAAGGATACCACGCCATAAAGGTCAAAGGCATCATGAACGCCAACCTTTCACGAATGTGGTTGCTCGTTGGCCCGGCAGCACGCACGACTCATTTGTGCTGCTAAACAGCGATATATATGCGAACTTTGAGACATGAGAGTATGGGGATGGATGGCTTCTCGGCCACAGTGGCTACCCCATTAAGCCGTGGCTACTACTGTAGTACCAAAGCTCGATCCGCAATCCCGGGCAGAAAGAGCGTACAATAAGGCTCACATCAAAACCAGAAACGTTGTGGAAAGGGTGTGGAAGATGCGATTCCGGTGCTTGCATAAGTCAGCCGGCCATCTTTCGTTTCGCCCCCGTGGGTGCGCTAACGTCATCATTGCAACAGCCCGCCTTCATAACAAATGCGTGCAACGGCATATTGACCTACCGATGGCGAATGGCACTGATTTAGATGACGATGATGAAGAAAAAGACAATGTTCGAGATCAGCAGGACGGTTCGACAGAGGGACGCAATGTTCGACAACGATTAATAGCGACCGTATTTAGCTATCAGTCAGCATAGGCATTCTACTATTATAGAGGACGTAAGTACAACTTGCACCGGTGCCACTTGCAACACCTGACTATTTGCTAATTGTTGATCATAAAACAATTTTATGTGAGCAGTTGGCCACTATCTTCATCCAGCATTAACTAATGCTCATCAATTTTTCGGAGCAGCCTAATCTATCATCTGCGAAGTCACGTGTCATGTGTAGGCTATTCACGATTTAATATAGTTGCTCGATTAACATTGATTCTTGTTCGCCGGCGGCCTCTAAACGTTTAGCTATTTTTTCGCTTGGGTTTGTATCCGACATTTTGAATCCAATATGAAGAATATTCAATGTGTATGTGTGCGCGCGAACGTATGCGTTTGTGTGACCAATCTCACAGGCAATCGCATTAGCTACGAGTCCACATTTGCATTGGTGCCGACTGGCTTCACCCGAACGCGACGTCAGATTTGATGTCAATTCCACATCTTGCGTCAGTGTTTAGCAAAACGCCATTACCTAACCGCTCAGTAAGCGGTTCTACATTCGACTCCATAAATATATGAAAGTCCGCTATATTTAGAAATTAATATACATAACCATGTATGATATTTAGAACATTCACAGCTAACAAATGTAGACCTAAAGATTAAGCTAAAGAGTCCAATAAACACATTTTATTTCACTACCACAGGCTTGGAACATTCATAATTTTTCAATTAATATAAATATTTATATACGAAAAAATAATGCGGCGTTTGTGCATAAGCCGAATATCCATTTCTTGCGTACGAACGCCGCGTCGAACCGCAGGTCTGCGGTTGACCTTTGATTGGACCGCACAACCTGTGACGTAACGCTCAATAACTTTTGCGGTCAGGTTCGAACTGGCATCACGTAGTTGATGGTGTCTAGTCAACGCGGTTCATACAGAATGAGCAAAGTCAAATTCAAGAGCATTCAAGAACATTTTCAGGGGAAAAATATCACTTTTCAAGATCATTTTCAGGAGCGTTATAATGAAAATTTTTCAATATTTTATGTCATGTATTTGTATAGTTGCACTAGACGGAAGTCGCACGGTGTCACTCCTTCTTATTATGAATTTATTACAAATTATTTGTCATTTAAGTTCAGAAGATTTTCACAGAAGACACAGACCTAATTAAATTAAATTGCTTTTCACAATGACACTTAGCTTGTCATGTTTTCACCAAGATTCTCGTTAGGCCAAGTGTGCACATCATTTTTCAGTGAGTCGGAGATATTGCCTGCATAAGTTAGTCTTAGCAAGTCTAAGATGTGGTATTTATTTTTCAAAATGATGTTTCTGGCTCTGCGTTAGCCTAGCTTTATTTTATTATTTTTGGCAATCTTTTACATAACTTGCCTAAATTCATTGCAGTGTCCACCTACAAGGCACCTTACGTCAAGTTACGACCACTGCTATAACATATCAATGGTCGTAACAAATATTTATGTGCAATCTAGACTACGCAAGACGTGCTTCAACCTATTTTGAATATCTTATATTTAGTGTACTACAATGCTTCAATATTTGTGATATATTTCCACGATTGCAGAGGTATTGTTTTGTCTTCTCCCGAATCCCTTCTTCGTCGGAGTTGAAGCAAAACGTTCGTCTAGATGACGTTTTGTGTGATCACGTGTCGCATGACGTCATCTTGGTGTGACGTAAACCAGGTATACCGCTAGTGACTAAATGACTACGGTCCCCGTCCATCTTGTGCCAAGGATTATTGAGGTTGTCGTGAAGGGTGATGGGAGAATGTGGAAGGTCCAGACGACAACTGGAAATATAGATTCACAATCCCGGGTGCCTGTGTGTATGCTATCAGCTTTCAAATGCAGTCCACTGGTCAAATGGAGTTACTCGTCTCCGTCTTCCTCCTGCAGGTGATTACGACACATGAAGGGGATGGAATGAGTGAAATCATCACAAACACATTACTATAACAGCAGAACATTTCGACCACCTCTACGCCGACATGTAGAAGTCGTCATCGACACAAATGCAAACAGTCATTACTAACATATAAACAAGTTCTAAATACCAGCGACGTTCGCCAATCTTATCAATATATTTTCACCAATACAACTTACGTCATGGCAGTATGACGGCGTCGTCGACGCTGGGTATATTAGCAAGAACTGCACTAAGTAAAATAAATTACCGTAATAACGAGACTTCAACATGATGTTGCGACTACGTGTCGTTGTAAAATTAATAACGCATCGTCACTCCGTAGGAGGAAACGATTTAAATATTAATGTAACTGTTATGCTCACATGTTATATTGCAGAGATTTAGCACGTCAGTTGTTCATTTGACAGGATGGGATTCTAATGGTCTTGCTTCAAAACCTGGGCAGTTTAATTCATTCCATATCTTACTTGGCCATATACATTAATATAAAAATAAAAATTATGTGAACGAATAGCGTTCGCAGACGAATTGCTTCGTGGTGGATAGGAAATGAAAATCTCACCTCGTAGAACTTTTCAATATGCTCGAAGTTAGTTGATTCTATGAAGGGCGTCTTTGATGTCATGTGTTGCAGATAACGCTGGAGGTTGGGGTAGTCGGTGATTCGTTTTCTGTTGCACTGTAAGACACAAACGTCGCAAGTGAAGTTAATGCCTCTTGCCTGGAATATAAGTAGTGTTTTACACGAAAAAACACCACTAATATAGTTCCCCTTTAATATACATACATATGAATATCATTCAGAGTAGAATTGGTCCATTGCAATAATAACTATTGAATTGTTCTAATAACCCAGAGGGTTTTGTAACATGCAAGGTGAGAGAGGAAGGGATGGAGGGAGGGAGGGAGGGAGGGAGGGAGGGAGAGGGAGGGAGGGGGGAGGGAGGGAGGGAGGGAGAGGGAGGGAGGAAGGAAGGGAGGGAGGGAGGGAGGGAGAGGGAGGGAGGGAGGGAGGGAGAGAGAGAGGGAGGGAGGGAGGGAGGAAGGGACGAAGGAAGGAAGGAAGGGATGGAGGCAGGTAGGGAGGAACGGAGGAAGGAAGGGAGTAAGGGAGGGAGGGAAAGAGAGAGAGAGAGAGAGAGAGAGAGAGGGAGAGAGAGAGAGAGAGAGAGAGAGAGAGAGAAAAGAGAGTGTGTGTGAGAGAGACATAGACAGAGAGAGACTCACAGAAAGGGGGAGGGAGAGAGGAAGGGAGGGAGGGAGCGGGGGAGAGATAGAGAGAGATAGGAGGAGGAGTTCCTGACGGCTGACATGTTGACACACAGCCCTGATACTTTACCAGCCACAGAATTCTTGTTTTGCTCGACATTTAGTTTACGAATACGCCAGCTCATATATTGAACTACTGACATACTATTTGTAATTGTAATTGCAAATGGTCAGTTGTATTAACTCTTTTACTTAAGTGAATATAAAATGCCCTTGATTGATCTTTAATTCTACCCGACGTACCTTGAAAAGTGTATAATATATTTTGTCGAATCGGACAAGGATTGTGTATAGTCCAACATCAACCTCCGTTATGCAGCTGCCCATCAAATACCTATTGATTGAGAGTAAGTCGTCTAACTGAAACGTAACACATCATTAAACTACTAACACCAAAGTACAAAAAAGGGTTTATTCGGTTTTTTTTAATAAACAAAATGTATTTCTGAACCATTTTGCCAGCCATGTTTATCTTGACACTTTCAAAGTGCATCAAACACTGGAAGGATGCGCCTTAATCATAATACATCATATTACGATTGGGTATGAAATACAAATACGAATATAAATTAAATACCTGTAATGAGTGATTAAACTAATATTGAGCCATCATCATGACTGTATCATATTTCACGCACTGAATAGCCGATTCTGTCTTGGGAATCGCGTTGTCTTATTTTTATGTCATTGTTCTCGTAAACTTCCGGTTGTAACCACTGATGGGCAAATAACAGAACAGTGCCTGCGTGCGTAGTATATTGGGATATACAGTAATCAACATCAGAGTTTAATGTTCTTTACTTATCAATACATGGACAACCATCTCGCAAATTCTCATCGCTAGATAGTGGACTTACGAGATTAGGGTAAGTTTACTCTAGGTAATCGCTACTTTAAGCAGATCACAATAGAATTAATGTGCGTTATTGAAGATCGTAACTAGTATAATGGTTGAACATAGTTCTATATTATGAATATTGTTCTACTCCTAATCTAGTTATGTGACTGCTTCACAACGTGTAATCAAAGAGCACATCCACGACCAATGCGTGGCAATCATAATGCCACGACGAGTTGCGTTATTTTAATGCATAATACACTCGGCTATACAAAGGCTAGATATCATGTGAGAACTTACCATGTCTAATGTATCGAACACTTTTCCTACAGCCTTCTTGTATGTGTGTTCCGTAATTGCACGTCCTGCTTTATAAACGCCCTGGCCTAAATCTCTGAAACGAAATTGTTTTTTTTAATGCTTAACCACCTAAACAATGGAATTTTATTGTTATTTATCTACAAATCTAATGACAGTCAGCATGCAATATATTTTAAGCAGCTTGACATCGAGCCGAAACATTCTAAGCTAAGCGAAACAAAAAGGATAACGGTTAAAATGTATTTTAGAAAATTTTTTGTTCGACAAAGACATTGGTAGTGGTCAGTTTATTAGAATGGATACCGTTTTACTATAGCTCGAATTTCCGAAACAACAGTAATACCTGTCCATAGCACAGTATCTTGGATAGCGGACATTGTCGGGATTGTGCAGTATGTCCATATTGTGCAAGTTGCCATTATGAAGAATTGTATTATATGGATATTCGCTAGGTGGCGTCACAATAGTAGTGGTTGGTGTGTGCATTGGGATGGCGCAGTTGAGTTCACAAAGGCCCAAACACACGCTAAGTATTACATAAAGACTGGTTTTGTCGTCACTACGTATCGCGGGGAAAATAAATTGTTACAATGCCTTCACCTAGTGGTGAGACATATTACGCTAACTGAAGCTAATAACCATTTTGGATCGTAAAAACAGGTTCCCAAAACGTATTGGTTGCGGTTGGCGATGGTTTGAACCAATACTAAACGCATGACGTTTTGGGGGAATTTGCGAACTGATGAGACCGCCCCTTGCATTGTTCGGCACTTGTGTAGAATCCGGACCCACCTCGATTTCGCTGTTATAACTTGAGTTTTGCCTAACTTTGATACATCAGAGGGTTAGTTCCATCATTCAAAATCATCCCAGGCATATTTATATTACGAAAATATTGTGTCTTAGTGACCCTGTTTGGACTAGTCTGCACCGCTGCGGTCGTGCATTCCCGCATCGCGCTCGTAAAATGAGCGATATATCGGCGTATGTTGATGCAAACCGGGGCGTTATTTATGCCTCAAAAGTGCGCTAACACGCAATATTCTTAAACGTAAATATGCCTGGGATAATGTTGAATAATGGAACTAACGCACTGAGTTATCAAAGTTAGGCAAAACTCAAGTTATAAAGGCAACATCGAGTTGAGTCCGGATTCTACACGGGTGCCCAGTGTTCAGCTTACGAGTTAATGACGTCTTCGAGGTCGTCGATTTGGTCCCGGAGGTGGGACGGATACAGGTCCAACTTCTGCTGCTCCTCCGTCTGACAGAACGCCTGGAAGTTGGCGTTGAACATGCGCACGATGTCTTTCGACTTGTTATTCACCATCGTGTTCCGTTGTTTGTCCCACAGCACGGGAACCGTGAACTTGCCCTTGTAGTCTGCATACAGTGAATATACATAGATAAGTACACCAGACTGGATCACTTGAATAGGTAATATTTTAACTATAATTATTTTATAGTCAATTCACCTTTTCTGTGACGTTTCGGTTGTTATCAGCAATCTTCGTTAGACAATTACCTCTTGATAACGACACCGTAATCATTCTGCGCAGTGTTTTCACTCATTGGAGTGTCCCCCCGGTCCAAAGACAACATGACCAAATAGGGCTTGTACCGACTCTCACATATCTACAACAATCTCCTGGGTGAATGACCATACTAGTATGAAACGTCACAGAAAAAATATTTTAACTGTGAAATATAATATAATATAATATAAACATTACCTATTTACACGGAGGAGGTTAATACCAAGTGAAAATAATAACATTATGCCAACATTAAGCGCCAGCTTACCCCCACCCGCGGAGCAACATACCAAGAGGGTGTTAAACTATTTAAAGCACCCAGCTATTTCGCAGATTCAATACCTACATAACTGATAATACCACACGCACTAATGGCACTAATATTAATATGATAAGCTAGATGGTGATGGTGGATACGAAGGTGGTGACATGATGACAGTAACTATGATTACGAAAGCCCTAGTAGTTTAGCAACATAAATCTAATCACAACCAACCGGGGATCACGTGTCTGTACATCTGTTGTAGTCCCGTAAAGCCATTCACGGAATCCTTGGTACACGCATGCGCCTAGAACAAAAGGAATAAAATAGTATATATCAAATTATTACGCAAGCCTACAATCTACATTAACATTGTGCTGAAGCTGGGAGTTTCAGACGCATTGCCAAATGTGTTCCCACTACTAACAATGCGCAATGATCTACCACCGCTGGGATTATTTTAGCTCTGCATCTGCATAAGTTAAATTATTAATTGTGCGGGAAAACCCCGTAGTAAGTTGAATATCGTGGACCACGTGTAGCAGGGCGAAGCAGAAACTTAGGTTACAAATGTTTTATAAAGAAGACAAATACTACTTCAAATATTAGTAGACAGCCGCCACCGTAGCCAGACCTAGCTAAAGTCACCATGCACGCACTCACGCACGCACTCACGCACGCACGCACTCACGCATGCACACGCGCGCGCGCGCACCAACGTACGCACGCATACACATACACACATACACACACCAGGGTGGGAAAGAACCTCCAAAAATGGCCCTTCTTTAGTAAACATTCCAAGTTGGCATCTCACCAACTGGATCACCATACCTCGAATACAATCACAGTACTACCAGTCTACCACTCTAGATCACATCACGAGGATGTTTATTATGATCCGTGGATTTAATATCTGACATTAACCAGACCATGTCAGTTCCTCGTTTATTAGTATTGCGTTCTTAATGCTAGAATACATATATGTTGAGGTCTACTTCCGTTTAGTAAAGCCAAAGTGTAGAATATTTACCCACGAAATATATAAAAACACACATATAGTAATGGCAGCTGTTGCAGAGACAGGCGACGCTAACTGCAATTTCCTGGAATTTTCGCACGACTGGCCTCGTTTACGCAATCACAACCACAAGTGGGTCGAAGTACAACTGCTTGACTGAACTTCCTGCTAATAATGATCACGTCAGGCTTGAGAGGTTGATTCGGGGTCACGAAACAGACACGGTAGAGGGAGTACGTCACGACATTTGAGCTCACCGAATCACTGAACAGCCAGCCTGAGTCCGTCAACTTCCAATGCACCACGTCGGCCGTGATGACGTCATCAAGTCCCTTGAGACTGCGGACAATGAGTGTCCGTTGTGCCCAGGGACATGCTAGGGATACGTACAGGTGGTAACGGCCGGCCGCTGGCAGGAACTCGGCCGAGTCGTCTGCGTGGACACGGGGGCATAACAACAGGGATTAGTACGGCAATAAGTCGAATCAAAGGTGAAAAGAACAAGTTAGAAAAAAACGTCATAGTAAATAGAATATACATAAATTAAGGCAAGAAGTTGTCCAACAAAATTTAGAACATTGTTTCTATGAAATTACACAAATGAGAATACTTCTTCACAGACCATCTTAAGCATTTTGCCTTCGGCTGTTTCCGTGAGCGTGACGTAATATGTGTCATAGAAGTTGAAGCTGGTCGAAGTTAGCCATGTTATTCAACGGTTGTCGCGTTGTTGCCTTCGCTTAATGGCAACCAGTCATAGTATATTGGATGATAACTACGGAAATGCTTCGGCAAAGATTTGTTTGTTTTCCAACGGATGCCAAAGCAAAGAAATGAGTGGATTATAAACAGAATGAAATTAATTTTATGGCCATAACATCGCCATAGGTATTGCAACTTGGACGTTGCACTCGCATCTGCTACGCCCGTGATCATGTTGACAAAAACTAGTCTGCACTGGCTAAGTATATTTAGCGTATTAAGATGTGTACACAAGCTAACACATTTACTAATCTATTTTGATATATATTGCCATTGGTGGGTAAGTTGATAAGACTAATTATACAGATATTGAATA
>CM034532.1:19922895-19948576 GCA_020002185.1 Paraescarpia echinospica
ACTTCACGATCGTGCGAGTCTTATTTAATTTTAATTTTATTTCATTTTAACTAAAAACCTGGTGATCGCGAAATTATGACAGACGCAATTGTTAGCAGATAGACCCTATTAGTAACGAAATGCCACTTTTTATTGCCAGTGTCAGGCGACGTTATACATCCACGTTATACAAAACGAAAGGCAAGTAGTCGTCACATTGTGTGAATTGCGAATGTTGATCTAACTTTAACTTCAGTTAAACAAACGTGACTCGGTATGCCGTTATTTCACCCCCGGTGTTCACTACTCCGCCCCTCCTGTAGCATCATATCACTAATGTAATCGTCTATACAACATGCATTCATTAAATGAGGGTGTTTGCTTGTGCTTGCATGTCTGTTCCCACACTGCTGTCAGCGTGCGCGCATGCGCGACCCGTATATGCCCGGAAGTAGACATCCCAAACGCGTGCCACCCTTCTCATCTCAACACAAGCGAGCTGAAGATGTTCTATATACAGAGCTGTGCATTGCACGGACGTCATTCTCGTGGTCACTGACCACGGCCATGGGGCTCATCAAAGTCAATGTCCGGTCCAACGGCGACTAAACCATTCTTGTTGAACTTTGGGCTCTCCTGGAAGCGAGGAAGACCAAAACAACATGTTATGTATAATATTTAGAATCACGCGTCACATATTGCAACTGTTGTTCATCCGGATGTAACTATAGAACGCCTGATGTTAAAGCATCGTCCATAGGAATCTGTTTCGGAATATGGAACACATGCACGCACACGTACGCAGGTACGCTGGCACGTACGCACGTTTGCATGTACGCACGCTCGCACACAGACACACACACATACACACACAGACACACACAGGCACACACAGACACACACAGGCACACACACACACACACACACACACACACACACACACACACACACACACACACACACACACACACACACACACACACACACACACACAAACACACACACACACACACACATGCACACACGCACGCACGCACGCACGCACACAGACATACAAATACACAGGCACACGCACACGCACAAGCAGAGACGCATACACACACAAATACAGACACGCACACTCACGCACACACACACGCACACACACAGGCACGCACAGGCACGCGCACGCGGGCACGCACACACACACACACACACACTTTCTCCAGAGATGTAATCGTTATAACAAAAGTATGCACCACCTCTTGTTTGTTAAGGATAATTTGTGTGAATGGATCCAAACAGATGGAATGTTCTCAATGTGGAAATAATGTCATATTTGTGGGATGTAAGAACGAACTTGGGACGCCACTTTAAGCTTAGGTGAACATGGCAACAGTACTACACTTTGTTATACTAAAAGTCACTAATGAACGGCATATGGAAACAAACAGATCCAGTACCACTGTAAGGACACGATAGAGAAAGACAAGGCTTATAATTCCATGACAACCGATAAATGTATACGTACGTAGTAGAAGTGCGTGATGTGGTGGAAGTTGGTGGTTTCTCTGAGGGCGGGAATCTGGTAGAGATCCCGTAGGTAGGGCCACAAGTACTTGTAGTCGACCACTCGTTTCTTGTTGCACTGCACGACACAGTACGGGTTAGAGGAGATACGAATGCGACCCAGAAGGTACACGTAAACTGGTGACTACGTAACGCAATACGTAAACATGAACGAAGGGAATGTGACACACCGATGTTCATTTGTAAACACATTTAACCTGAACTCTGCGTGACGTGTGTACGTGCACCTTTACGGAGATATTAGTTAACCTGTCAAGTGAAAAAAATGTAATGTTTTATAAGACACGATATTACAAAACACACATTTATACGGAGACCGACGTGACATATGAGATTGTATTTGCACGACATAACAACAGTATGTGTAATTGCAGCAGCAGCAGCAGCAGCAGCAGCAGCAGCAGCAGCAGCAGCAACAGCAGCAACAATAACAATAACAGCAGAGCACAACTTGTCCCACTCTGTGCAGTCCTAAAGGAACCTAGAATAGGAAAGTAGTATTCACCCAAAAGAGTGCGTTGTAGACTTTGTCGAAGCGGATGAGGGTCGTGTACAGGCCGATGTCTATCGTCGTCAGCTGGTCCCCCGTCAGGTAGCGCTTCTCCGACAAGATGGAGTCCACCTGGAATATAAAGTACCCATGAGTCGCTAATAATGCGTAGTCTAAATGTTTAAGTACGCTATACACTCGCCAGATGGCAGCACTGCACGGACATGATGACTTGATGACCAAGTCGTGGAATTTAGTTTTTATTGATTTTCTTGATTTATGTGAACCATTGACCTACATATCTATCTGATTGAACCTACATATCTACTCGAACAAGTAACTGGAAAGACAAGTGTAATTATGAAGGGTCAAGATGTTAAATGATTGTTTATACCATGTCCAAGGTGGCGAACACCTTTTTCACCGATCGATCATACGTCGCCTGTGTAACCGCTCGTGTCGCCTTGTATACGCCTTGGCTGAGATCTCTGTAACACCAGATAGAACAATATGTCGCATACGTCAATTACAATCCCATGCAGTGGCGCAATATATATAGGTCTGACGCTGCAGAATCTATGAGATGTGGGTTCCACAGCTTCTATTGCATATTTTGTAAAATTCATGAACAATACATGTTAGCGGGCAAATGAAACAGATAGAAGCCCCACTATCCGGACAATATGCTAATGTACGAATGTTATAATATTTGTTTGATATTACAGAAACGTCACGATGGAAACATTGTAAAGTAAGATAAAGGATAGGTGCGTGTTCTTATATTCTCTGTATACGAAAAATGTATGTACAATATATATGAATATGTGTATATTTTAATCCATCCTTTAATTTGAGAAATACTTGTTTTCATAACTTTTCATACAAATGTTCCAAAAGTGTGACGTCACAGTTTTTGCTGTCCAAACAGAAACGAGTGTTTTCTGCGTATGTGCCAACGCTGCATTATTGTGCATACAACTAGTTATCCCTACTAATTGAAAAGTATCTATGCAGTGACGAATTTTTAAAACAACTACGATTTACTTGTTGACATCTTCAGTGTACGATACAGCGAGTTGCAATGCCAAGGCAGTGACATAAAATGTGTTTGTTGGGTTCATTCAGCTTAGTCTTAGGTCAGTATATATTTACATTGTTAGCTGAGTATCTTATAATCGTTGTATGTCTATTCGCAACAATGTTTTTACTATACTGGATTATTATGTGTAGATGTTGAACATAGAACCGCTCAATGTGCTTTTTGCTAACAGTGTTTTGTTAGACGTCGACGCGGGATTTAGAATTACAGTAATATAACATTTAGCGTTGGCGTTCGGCGCTTACTGAAAGTTGCTAAAGAATCGAACGATCGATCCGAACTCACGGCTGGATGTCGCCCAACAGCTCGTCGATCTCGTCTCTCAGATGTGGGGGGTAGAAGTCGAGGTCTCGCTGCTCGGGCGTCGCGCAGAAGGCGTTGAAGTTCGAGTTGAGCATGTGCACGATGTCCTTGGACGAGTTGCTCACGATCGTGCTGCCTTGCTTGTCCCACAGCACCGGCACCGTGAACGCACCATTGTAGTCTGGGCGCGACAACGAACGGCAACGGTCAGGTAAGTAAAAGTAAGTAACATTTATGTCATCGTGATATATTACACGAACAAAATAATGAAACAATTTACCAATCCTAGACATTAAGAAAAAAGAAAATATAAAAAGTAAATAAAAAATGAAATAAATGAGGAGGGTGCGCAGTGTTGTATACATGTCAGTAGTTTACTTGTATAATTAACCAAAATTAACATGAACACAAACAGTTAAGCTCTTAAGGCAAGTGGACGGGAAGTCTTTGCTCTACTGAGACAACAATGTTTCAAATATGTGTTCCTAATCCACCTTTTTGGGGTATTTGACGATATCGTTTTAAATATATTTAAATATTTCTTAATATTGCTACCGTCTACACAGTCAGTAGACTATTAGTTCCACTCGTCTTTCGCCATTAGTGGAAATTAATATTTTCGTATTCCAATTATAGTCTCTGTGTGCAGGTATGCACCTTGCGTCGGCGTTTCGTATCGCAAATTACACGGAAATTCTTTCATTAAGTAACTTTTAATAAATGCATACCTTCAGACACAATTAGAAATTTGGTTGATGAACAAAACGTTGTTTGGTATGGATGCTAAATAACTTGTGTTATGCGGTATGATACAAGGGTGATACCAAGGTGACATAGGAGTGATACAGGAATGATACAAGGGTAACTCAGTGCCTATACAAGGGTGATACAAAATGATAAATGTGATACAATGGAGACTGACCGGGTTCAACCATTTGATAGATCTCCGCCATTCCTCCTTTCCCGTTGATCGTGTCACACGTACAGTCGGGTTTCTGTGAACAATGACACTCGGTAAACAACTGATTAGTTGCGTGTATGAAACCGTGTCAGGCAAAGTCACAGCGTGTAAGGCAAAGTCACAGCGTGTCAGGCAAAGTCAAAGCTATCTGACATGGTGTCACGGTGACCGACAATGACGTTGCAAAACACGCAACTGCAAAATTTATTATGAATAACTGATGCAGTCACCGCCGCACTTGGGTGATAGCAATTATGTGACGTAAATGTAATAAAATGTTCTGTTAAAAAAACGCCCACGCCCAAACTCGTCACCGACATATTCCTATCGGTCGCCGTGACAAGGTGTAAATTATAGTTACTTTTCAACAAAAAAGGTGTTAGTTCGCGCGTCGTAACGTCACATTATCAGAAATCAGAGTGCCAGATTACGACCTGGAGATGCCGCTACATTGACCACATGCGTTGTCCGCTTTCTCCCTCGGCACCTAGGTCTGGGTGTTAGGTACATATCGGCCGACAATACTTTGCACCGAGGCAAGGCAATTGCTTCGGGTGTGCTTTTTTAATGTTATCACATCACATTATCAGACATCAGAGTGTCAGATTACGACCTGGAGATGGCGCTACACTGAACACATGCAATGATCGAAACTGTTTGACCTGCGTGCGTTGTCCGCTTTCCCCTCGGCACCTAGGCCTGGGTGTTCGGTACATATCGGCCGACAACGATTTGGACCTAGACGCGTTCGGACAAAATGTTCCCAGTCTGAGCAAAAACATACTAATACATGGGCGCATCCAGGGGACGTGAGGGGCACTTGCTCCCTCAGAGCTTTGGAATTTGGCCGCGCGATGCCCGCGCTACAGTGGCGTACCCCCTAAATCTTTTAAATGTGTCGCCCAGACGTTCTGAAATGATGAACGTCGCCGCGAAAATTGTCCAACATCACCGCTCCACTCGTTTTTCTATCTCACATCGCAACGGCGGAGTGGCGAAAGTGGAGTGCTGTGAAACTGCGGCGGAAAATCTTTAACAGCACCATCCCTCTCCGTCTTCTGATGTCATGAGTCGTGCTGAAGCTCTGGCTCAGGCCACCCAATATGAATTTGGTTCGGCCACCAGTCGTTTTTGCGATCCTCAAGGAGGTTGCAGTTGGATGTTATGCCCCCTAGACTGCCGTGTCTGGATCCGCCCTTGCTAAAGAATACTTCTCAGGTTTTTGGTTCGAATAAGAAAGCGACACCGACCTGGTCGTCGAACTTCCATCCGTTAGGTGTCAGCACCCAGTCGACGACGTTCACCGAGATGGCGTCCTCCAAACCCTTCAGTTTGCGCATGATGAGGGTGCGGTGGGCCCACGGACAGCCGAGAGCCACGTACATGTGATAGCGGCCGGCCTCGGGCGTGAACTCGGAGTCATCTGTTTGTGACAAATGATAGTAGTGTCAGTTGTGATATACGTTGACATTTTAATATTTCAGCAATATTCCTTTATAAGTTTAGATTCTGATCGGGTGCGGTGTGGCGTGGTTAGACCACTCTCTATAAGATAAGTGTTGGACGCAAGACAAGTGGGGACGATGGTACGATGAGTGATGTTACATTGTTCAGTGAAATCTGCATAGAATAAACAGATTTAAGTCGCGGAAGTCAAGTGTGTACTTGTCTGTCTGTCGGTCTCTCGGTCTTTCTGACCGCCCCCTCTCTCTCTTTCCCTCCTTCCATGCCTCCCTCTCCTTCTCTCCCACCCCCTCTCTCTCTCTCTTTCCCTCCATCCCTGCCTTCCTCTCCTTCTCTCCCACCCCTATCTCTCTCTCTCTCTCTCTTTCCCTTCTTCCCTGCCTTCCTCTCCTTCTCTCCCACCCTCTTTCTCTTCCTCCCCCTCTCTCTCTCTTACATCTCTCCTCTTTCTCTCCTCCTCTCCATCTTCCCCCCCTCTCTCCGTCCGTCCGTCCGTCCGTCCGTCCGTCCGTCCGTCCGTCCGTCCCTCCCTCCCTCCCTCCCTCCCTCCCTCCCTCCCTCCCTCCCTCCCTCCCTCCCTCCCTCCTCCCTCCCTCCCTCCTCCTCCCTCCCTCCTCCCTCCTCCCTCCTCCCCTCCCTCCTCCCTCCTGCCTCCTCCCTCCCTCCCTATCTCCCTCCCTTTCTCCCTCCCTCCCTCCTTCCTTCCGTCCACTCTGTCTCTCTCATTCCTCTTCTACCCCCTCTCTCTCCTCGGTCCTTTGGTTGGTGTATGTTTTCTCCCTGTGTGTCATCAATCGAAAAGGGAGTGTTTACTGAGATGTGTTTTTGTAAAGATAGTCACGTCTAATTGAACTGATAACTATCGCGTTGATAAAACACAGGATGTTTCTCTGTGCATTGCACTGATGAAGGATGTGTGTTGTCTGTGTCGTCATAATTATGTTTGCTACTTTTGTTGCGTTTTAGTGCATTTACTACATTTTTTGCTCACTCAGTTTGGAGATGATGCAATAACGTTACGGGACGTCCCTAGTCGCCGTTTGTTCTAAAAATTTCAATCAATTTCATGACAAAAGGCTTAAAGTTTCCACCAGAGATGTCACTGGTCGCTATGGTAGCCTTTGATATTATGGGACTCGTGTTCGGTGAATGCCGATCATGTGTCGAGCTAAGTGAGTATGGCACAGCGGTGGTCATACGCAATGTTCAAGTGACCGAACGAGCGAGCCCTCCTCTTTCCGCCCGTCTGTCCCTGCCTTCCTTTCCCCTATCACTTCCACCCCACCCTCCCTCCATCGCCCCTCCTCTATCCCTCCTACCTCCCCTCATTATCCAGCCCCCCTCCCAGCCTCCATTCTCCCTACTCTCTATTTTGCCAATATCTCTATTCCTTTACCCCTCTGCTTGTATGTGTCCCTATTTGTGTCTGTCTGTCTGTCAGTGTTTGTCTATTTGTCTGTCTGTCTTTTTTATGTCGTTACTGTCTCGTCCGTCCCTGTCTGTCTGCTTACTCTCTCTAATAGAGCTTATTTCCATGGCAACGATAACGTCGTTTTAAATTACCCATGCTCAGTCAACGCCGTTAATTAAGGAAGGGTGTCCCAAACAATGGCGGTAATGTCGACTCATAGTTACAAAAAAACAGTAGATCGTGTGGAACAGGGTCATCACAAATATCATGACACGAAAAACGACGTTCACTAACTATATAATGGGAATGTTGTGTTTCTTTTTTTTCTGTTTCGTTTTTAATGCACCGATTTTGGCACGACAGTTCAAGACCGTTAGACTAGCAATCAAATGTATACTATTATGTGAACGAACGTTTTGTGCGGAGCAATCGCAACGCAATTATAATATAAACCGCCTTTAGTAGTCCTATGAAATTTATTCGGCGCAACTTAGTAACATAGCTCTTAATACATTAAAAGGAAACATCTTTTTAAATGATCATCAACGTCAATTATTGGTGTAATATTAATAATAATAATAATAATAATAAAACATGTTCTATGGCTATGGCTATGGCTATTGTTATTATTATAACAAAACATAATCATTCCAAATAACAACTATTACCGTACCTGCTACGTGATCGTTGAATCCACTTGACGCTATGGGCGACGCTTTCTTGGCTTTAGGTAGGGCGGCATAGTGACGCCGTCCACTGTCCACGCTGGTCAGTGCGGTTTGACCACCACACAGCAACGCCTTGACCGCCTCGCTGGAGAATCGCTGCGTCTGACACAGCACCACGGCACGACTTAGGCTGGACAACATGTTTATTGGTGGATTTCCCTTCTCGTTTCTTGTTTCAACGTGTTAGTCTGAAAGCGACGGTCGGGTGTAAGGAGATGGAGTTTGGCAAGTGTCCGCCATCTTGGCTAGCGTTCAACAGACGCCTCTCAACCAGGTTAGAGTCGAGTAGTTCTCTCGTATAAACTACTCCAGTGTTTTTATTGACTGAATACCATTACACAGCCTAATGAAGTATAAATATACACATTTCTAGAGAGCACCGATACATCGATTCAATTATAACTGGTACTTTAGATTATGACATCACGGATAAAAAGCAATTTCTTACATTAAAACATGCTGTCAACTTTCAAATAAAACATCACCGACATAGCACAACGTAACAATACGGACATTGTGCTTACGGCGGCAGATTTTAATTATAGGCCTTATAGTTATTAATTAAAACAGAGAACATCCATTTATGAAATGATATCCAAATTAGATGTAGAGGTAACATATAGCACGCACACGAGAACACTCCATTGACACGCCTTCCCCAGGCCGGAGACACGCACTCTTCCATTATTTACGATCAACATATGCGTGTAACCTTATCTAACCATATATAATTGAATATTGCACAGTCACTCCGTGATACGATCTCTCTCCGGCGAACGATAGAATGCGTCACGTTGAAAACAGCAGTTAATACGAAGTCAACCAAACAAAAGCAAGTATTGTTTTCTATTCAGTGGAATTGGTTTTGCGCCAGAACACACGTGGGTTATATATGAGTGCAGGTGACTGTAGATAGATAAACATGTTTGGACTTACAAGAAGCGATGTATTGCCTATATTTGTTTTGGTAAGAACTGCATTTTTAATTTCCTACTGGTTTTTTTTACTTGGCGTTGGTACGTGAACATGTTTATTAGATATTCATCTTATAAACGTTTAATTCATCCCTACTTGTGCAGAGAGTACAATAAACTGTAGACCTCGATGCACAATTTGGTTGTTTAGATGCGTATAACATATACCACAGATAAACTTGCTTTATGTGATGCATTTATGAGGATTTGCCACTTCTCGGGACGGGGGTGTGATACACATTATAAATGGAAACAATAACGTTATGAGAATACCCCGGACGTTTAACTTGGCAACATACATGTCTAACGTGCTCGGTAAACTGAAGCAAACGAAACTGAAAACGCATCGAGCACTTGGCATAACCGTCGACATGGATAACCCTAGATTATGTCTGTCCGAGCTCAAACTATCGTTTATAAATACCCGTGAGAAGACGCCAATGTGTTGTTCAGTTACATAACAGTGGAATGGTCACCACTTTTTAACAACCTCCGCGCATGCCTAAAGACTGAACACAACTATACCTCTGCTAAAACTGGTATTTGATATGCAGATTTGGAACATATTTATCTAATATGGCAAGTTCCCGGTGTTTGTAAAGAGATCTCTAAATTTTAATTGCATACAATAATTGTGGATTCTATTTCTATTAGCAATGTAACTGGTCACACGTTGTTGCTTGCTTGACAGTACGTTACACAATTTCACAGTAACAATGACATAATAATTCGAAAACGACAGTGGCGTGGCCCTGTTTACCAATAGTTTATACCTCTTCGCAGACTCCACGTAGCGATTCAAATCGTATCCGCACACGAATCGGGCAGGAAATTCCCAGGAGTGACGTCATTATATGGTGACGTAGGTATTGAGGATTGAAACATGTCGTCTCGGAAACTTCCAACAGTTCAAGTAGAAACATTTGTTGGAGGAAGTGCGTCATCACCCTATTTTATATTTTTATGCTGAATGAACCCGCCGCCTAGACGGAAGCGGAAAGAGAAAACATGCTGCATTCCGCATGCCGCATCAGCATGCCGCATCCGTACATATGGAATCTTAGCTATAGGGAACATGTTTTTAACGTGTTCCTGATTTAGCCTGTGTTATTGGCAATCATTCGATCACAGACCGGGTCAAATTGTTCGCGACCCTTCTATTATCTGGAAATGTCACGGCATTCGTAATATGGCAGGACTCGGTACAGCCACATCACAGGTTGAAGGGCGAGCATTCTGCAACAAAGTGGGCCACCGCACCCGTCTGGCACTGAGCACCGAGACGACTGTTTCATTTATTTAAAAAATAGTCATCTTTACAAAAACAAACATCATATCACATCTTTACAAAGTAGACCGATGTTTTGAAGCCGTCACTCTACTTGACTGCGTTGACTGACGTCATACCAAAGCACGTAGATACGTTTACTTACTGCCGTCAAACTCATACAGTGCTCAGCTAGTGCCCTAGTATTTGAAAGCGTTACTGATGCATATCTGGAATATATATTTCCCGGGTGATGGTTGTCACGTAGGCAGCGTGACTAGGCTACCGTGACTCAGAATCACTCTGATGAATGAGCATGTTTTATTAATCGCGAATTCGCTCGCTGAAGGAATCGCCGGCTTACGCGCAGAGAGCAAAACGATAAGTATGGTATCGACACATCAATCAGCGCTCATTGGCGTTCTGATATGACACGAACGAAGACAACCTCCTATGCCGCCACCGCCACCGCTTCAAATAAACTTGGAATATTGTCTAGATATACATCCTTCGAATGGGAACATAAAAGAGGAAATCTCTTGAAACCTGGTGTATGAAAGCATGTGCGAACGCATACTCATTTTTAGGTATGTGCCAATACACACATACACACACGCACGCACGCACGCACGCACGCACACACACACACACACACACACACACTGACAATATTCTAGGTTAATATAAAAATAGGCACACCTCAATACCATTCGAAATATTCTTTAAACATTAACAACATGAGAAAATATATTCTACTTTACACTAACATTTATTCTAAACTCTGTTATCGCCTGTATTATTTTTCACAGTATTATTCGACTGTTGATAACTTTACCTCGACATATAGTCAGTTAACATGTTTCCAAAGAAGCTTGTCACAAAGATATCGGTGTGTTCAGAGGAACTAACGGTGAATATGGAAACACTGACTTACAGGTGGGAGCGATGGTCACGGACGCAAGAGTGGTGGCCTTTTAACCACTGTTTTGTTTCCTGTCGACGGAGTTGCTTTCCTGTCAAGCGTGTGTATATCAGCAATATCGTCACTGACTTCATACAGGAGCTTACAGAAGAAACCGGATTGACTCACAGCCTTTAGTACATATGGCAACGACATACTCTGCTCCAAGTGACGTGGTCAATAGTCAACTTATCTAACAGCTAAAGACCAAGAAACATAGTAGGTTATCATCACCGTGAAGCAACGACTGGTTGAAGAAACTACATGGTTTCTTGACGCACCGAGGAGGCAACGTTCATAAACCTTTGCAACTACACAATGTACAAAACACTACCAAAGTTGACAGAAAGCTGGTAAAGCAATAGGTCAGCAGTGTCACTACTGGACGAATAGTGGGAATGGTGAATGCCATGAAGCTTTAGCTATCCCAAGTCCCGCTGTCTATAACCACATTTAGAGATGACATGAACCTTACACCAAAGTATAGCTGCCCAGAGAGTTGGTACGGCTGGACTTTGTACACCCTTTGAACTTCCAGAAACAATCTGAAAGACTTACAAAACCTACGAATGATAACCTGCTCAGCTTGCACGCACTAACAGGAAGTCAACATCAGCCTTTTGTGGTGATGTGAAGACACCGAACTTGCAACATTTCCAGAACCAACCAGCTCCTTGTCAAGGGAATTGGTAACGATGGAGAACTTGCACGGGCTGGATACGTTGCGTGTCACCTGTTGTATGGCACTCGCTCGTCAGTAGCAAACCGTCGATCCTGTCAGGATCCAACTCTTTGGGTTTGAAGATTCTACCCCAACCTCCACCCTCTAAAACTTCATATAGCACACGCTAATCACCACGCAAAGATCTAAAACAATAGGCGTAATAAATAAACTTAACCACTTTTTACCACCTAATACATTATATATTATGTACAATGCTCTTACTCTCCCTCATATTAATTTTGGCTTACTTTTAAGGGTTCATCAGGCCCAACGAATTTTAAAGTTACAGAAAAAAGCAATACGAATAACATCCTTAAGTAAATATAATGCTCACACAAGTCCTATTTTTAAAAGACTTCAGTTGTTAAAATAGGATGAAATTTTTTAAAATCCAACAATTAAAATTTACCCTTTTACCCTACTACCTCAATGTTATTCCCAACAAAGGTCAACTAAATTGATTCTGAGTCTGAGTAGCTCCTGTGGGGGGAGGAAAAACAAAGAGGGGACAAGGGTAGTAACCCATCTGTTCTCAATGTTAGACTATTGTGGCGTAACATATTATATAGTAACAATAAAACTGCCAAAAGGTAGTCATGAAGCAATGCCCTCTAAACAGGCCGATGATATACTTGGACACAGGCCGGACCTACCTGGAATGTGTATTTCGCCGTGTATTGGAGCCGAGTCGACTATACGTGCTTCCAGTATCCCCGAATCACTGCAGAAAATACGTCATCAACCCACGAAATCTGCCGAGCACTGTGACTGACTGAGTGAGAACCACCACTAGGCTTAGCGGAACGGCGCGGCGGTATCGGCCGGCCACGTGACCGGCTGCACGTACATAGCTATAAAAAACACGAGGCCGGCACGTAACACGATAAGCCTCTTTTTGACGGCGGTTGTATAACACGTGGACTCATTACCGGTCAAAACAGCTATGGGAGACAGCAGAGGATAAACACGCCAATGTGGGTCAGTTCTCGGAATGTATTCCTACAGTTTTACTCTTAGAATCGTTATTTATTTGTTACGCCACCATTAGGCCTATAATTACACGCATTTTATCATAAATAGTAATAAAAAAAAAGATATTTACTTAAAACGTTATTCGTTATTATTAATAATAATGCTGAAAATGGTAGTCAAGAACAGATCAGGAAGACACAATGTTCCAGTAGACAGATGTCACATTATTAGTTTTATCCACTGCAAATGTCACTTCTCTTGTACCATATTTACTGCTTAGTCAACATAGGCGACGCTCTCCGATAAAGTGTTAATTTTATCATTTACGTGTATTTTTATTATCCACTCCTCTGTCTAAGTGTTTGGAAAATGCAGAGAACCATATTTTCGCTACCAAAGCTGCATCCTCTATATCCACCACCATTACAACCACAACTATCAAACCCCATCGCCACAACCAACACGCAGCAGTTCTATCCTTCTCACCATCACCATTACCATCACCGTGATGGAAAACCTCGACATTTCGCGGATAGCTGCGTTGCCATGGTAATAGGTGAATATATGGGCCTACTACAGCCGGTACATTGACCCCAGCGTACACGTCTCGTTCCGTTTGATCGTATGTTTTCCTGGCACGCCTCCAAGACACGTGCGTCATTGTTGTGCCACAAGTGACGCAGCGAAAAACGATGTTAAACGACCAATGTTATCGATCTCGGCATTAGAGAGTTGGTCAACGAGTCGCGATATCTGATGGCTGGTGCAAAACACACGTGCGTACATACATGTAGGCGCATCGACGATTGAACATCGAATGTCGGTGCGTGTAGGTTAGTAAGTGCGCTGGTGTACACATACGTCAACTTAAATACGTACGTACGTATATATGTAAGTTGATGTATACGTACATACTGTTCATACATACATACATACGTACATATATACATACATACATACATACATACATACATACATACATACATACACATACATACTTACGTACGTATGTACGTACATACATACATATATATATACATACGTATGTACCTATGTACATACATACATGCATACATACAAATACACATACATGCATACACATACATAAATAAACACGTACGTACGTACGTACGTACGTATTTAATTATGTATGTGTTTGTATGTACGTCTATTTTTAATAAACATATACGCATGTACGGATGTACGTTGATATGTGTACAATGATGTAAGTATGTATCCGGCTGTGGCCCGCCATGGTCCAGTAGGCCGCAATGTGTCTAGACAGCATTGACCTCGTCTGTCCTCACGGGCTGAGCTGTCGGACGTCCGTTGACCGGGCAGCAGTGCTCTTTCAAACCTACCTATTGATTTTTTGATATGTGTACGAAAACATCCGATTGCTTTATTTCACACTACCGTTTCGTACGAACCAATGAGTAAACATGCCAACTGATATTATCGAACGTAGATGTGGGTTAATAAGTTGCTATTGAACCGGCGATTTATTAGCGCAGAACGCACGTGGCATTTGAGGAATGGGATGATGTTCCGTTGTAAATGTAGTCAGCTCTGGGTTTGTTCGTGATCCAGAACAAGTCGGAACCGGTCGGGCTCGGTGTTTACATGTCGCTCGTCCCATTAGTTGTGGAACGTACGTATCTACACCGGACCTACATCGTAGGCTCGTAACGCCGCAGTGAACGCATAGTATTATACTAGAACATTCACATTTTTATACACGCGGGTACCCCACCAGCCGAGCGCCCACAGCTGGAGATTCACAATATTGAATGACACTTCCTGGGAAGATAACATTACTCAAACCGAGTGTTCGAAATTACTACCAAAACGTTAGTGTGAGATGGTACAACGGCGCGGCAGATGGAGCCTCTTGTAAAAAATACCGATCAATTCAATTCCTCGATCTTCCGTGCACGTTATATTATACACAAACATTCCAACACCAGACGCGCACGCACGTACGTCCGCAAGTACACAAAGCGGCAACAGACAGCGAGGAATGCGGTCAAGAATATAGGGTCAGCGGATATGCAATGACCATCCACGTTGGACTGCACCAGACACATAACAAGTACCACCGACAATATGGGGCAGCATACTACGAAGTATCTGTCGAGAGTTTATGGTAAATTATCCTTGTTTGAGTAAATGTGTTTGACATATTGTTCTGGAAACAAATTGTTCAGAGATAATAAATGAATGTGTGAGTGTGTGTGTGTGAGTGAGTGGATGAGTTAGTGAGTGTGTGAGTGAGTGAGTGAGTGAGTGTATGAGTGAATGAGTGGGTGAGTGAGTGGGTGAGTGTGTGAATGAGAGTGTGAGTGAATGAGTGAGTGAGTGAGTGAGTGTATGAGTGAGTGAGTGGGTGAATGAGTGTGTGAGTGAATGAGTGAGTGAGTGAGTGAGAGTGAATGATTAAGTGATTGAGTGAGTGAGAGAGTGAATGAGTGAGTGAGCGAGTGAGTGAGTAAGTGAGTGAGTGAGTGAGTGAGTGAGTGAATGAGTGTGTGAGTGAGCTTGAGTAGTGTGTGAGTGAATGTGTGATTGAGTGAGTGAGTGTGAATGTGTGAGTGAGTGAGTGTGTGTGTGAGTGAGTGAGTCAGTGTGTGAGTGAGTGAGAGTGAATGAGTGAGTGAATGAGTGAGTGAATGGGTGAATGAGTGAATGAGTGTGTGAGTGAGTGTCAGTGGTGTATGAGTGAATGTGTGAGTGAGTGGGTGAGTGGTTGAGTGTGAGAGTGTGTGAGAGAGTGAGTGAGTGAGTAAGGGAGTGAGTGAGTGAGTGTGTGAGTGAAAGAGTGGATGGAGTGAATGGGGAGTGAGCGAGCGAGAGAGTGAGTGAGTGAGAGGGTGAGTGAGTGAGTACGTGACTAAGTGACTGAGAATGAGAGTGAATGAATGAGTGAATGATTGAGTGAGTGAATGAGTGAGCGAGTGTGTGAGTGAGTGAGTGAGTGAATGAGTGAAAGTGTGGGTGAGTGAATGAGTGGTTTATTGAGTGTTTAAGTGAGAGAGTGAGTGAGAGTGAGCAGGTGTGTGTGTGAGTGACTGGGTGAGTGCGTGAGTGAGTGTGTGAGTGAGTGTGTGAGTGCGCGCATGAATGTGTGAATGAGTGTGTGAGAGACTGTGTGAATGAGTGGGTGAGTGAGTGAGTGAGTGTGTGAATGTGTGAATGAGTGCGTGAGTAAGTGTGTGAGTGTGTGATTGAGAGAGTGTGTGATTGAGTGAGTGTGTGAGTGAGTGTATGGGTGTGTGATTGATTGAGTGTGTGAGTGAGTGTGTGAGTGTGTGAATGTGTGATTGAGTGAGTATGTGAGTATGTGATTGATTGTATGAGTGTGTCAGTGCGTGAGTGAGTGAGTGTGAGTGTGTGAGTGAGTGAGTTTGGGTGTGAGTGAGTGAGTCAGTGTGTGAGTGAGTGAGAGTGAATGAGTGAGTGAATGAGTGAGTGAATGAGTGAATGAGTGAATGAGTGTGTGAGTGAGTGTCAGTAGTGTATGAGTGAATGTGTGAGTGAGTGGGTGAGTGGGTGAGTGTGAGAGTGTGTGAGTGAGTGAGTGAGTAAGTGAGTGAGTGAGTGAGTGAGTGTGTGAGTGAATGAGTGGTTGGAGTGAATGGGGAGTGAGCGAGCGAGAGAGTGAGTGAGTGAGAGGGTGAGTGAGTGAGTGCGTGACTAAGTGTCTGAGAATGAGAGTGAATGAATGAGTGAATGATTGAGTGAGAGAATGAGTGAGGGAGCGAGCGAGAGAGTGAGTGAATGAGTGAGCGAGTGTGTGAGTAAGTGAGCGAGTGAGTGAGTGAATGAGTGAAAGTGTGGGTGAGTGAATGAGTGGTTTATTGAGTGTTTAAGTGAGAGAGTGAGTGAGAGTGAGCAGGTGTGTGTGTGAGTGACTGGGTGAGTGCGTGAGTGAGTGTGTGAGTGCGCGCATGAATGTGTGAATGAGTGTGTGTGTGAGATTGTGTGAATGAGTGGGTGAGTAAGTGAGTGAGTGTGTGAATGTGTGAATGAATGCGTGAGTAAGTGTGTGAGTGTGTGATTGAGAGAGTGTGTGATTGAGTGAGTGTGTGAGTGAGTGTATGAGTGTGTGATTGAGTGAGTGTGTGAGTGAGTGTGTGAGTGTGTATGTGTGTGAGTGTGTGAATGTGTGATTGAGTGAGTGTGTGAGTATGTGATTGATTGTGTGAGTGTGTCAGTGCGTGAGTGTGTGAGTGTGTGTGTGTGAGAGTGTGTGAATGTGTGAGTGTGTGATTGAGTGAGTGTGTGAGTGTCTGATTGAGTGAGTGTGTGATTGAGAGAGCTAGTGTATGTGAGTGAGTGCGTGAGTGCGTGAGTGCGTGAGTGCCTGAGTGCGTGAGTGTTTGAGTGGGTGAGTGGGTGAGTCAGTATATGAGTGAGTGTATGTGAGTGATTGAGTGAGTGAGTGTGTGAATGTGTGAGTGTGTGATTGAGTGAGTGTGTGAGTGTGTGATTGAGTGAGTGTGTGATTGAGTGAGTGTGTGATTGAGAGAGCTAGTGTATGTGAGTGAGTGCGTGAGTGCGTGAGTGCCTGAGTGTTTGAGTGGGTGAGTGGGTGTGTCAGTATATGAGTGAGTGTATGTGAGTGATTGAGTGAGTGAGTGTGTGAATGAGTGTGTGAATGAGTGAGTTTGTGTGTGTGTGTGTGTGTGTGTGATTGAGTGAGTGAGTGTGAGTGCGTGAGTGCGTGAATGCGTGAGTGCGTGAGTGCGTGAGTGCGTGAGAGCGTGAGTGCGTGAGTGCGTGCGTTCGTGAGTGCGTGAGTGCATGATTGCTTGAGTGAGTGTGTGAGTGTGTGATTGAATGAGTGTGTGATTGTGTGAGTGATTGAGTGAGTGATTGAGTGAGTGAGTGAGTTAGTGAGTTAGTGAGTGAGTGAGTGAGTTAGTGAGTGAGTGAGTTAGTGAGTGAGTGAGTGAGTTAGTGAATGAGTGAGTGAGTGAGTGAGTGTGTGAGTGTGTGAGTGTGTGAGTGAGTGAGTGGGTGGGTGAGTGGGTGAGTGAGTGAGTGAGTGAGTGAGTGTGTGAGTGAGTGAGTGAGTGATTGAGTGAGTGAGTGTGTGAGTGAGTGAGTGAGTGAGTGAGTGAGTGAGTGAGTGAGTGAGTGTGTGAATGAGTGAGTGTGTAAGTAAGTAAGTGGGTTAATGAGTGAGAGTGAGCTGGTGAATGTGAAAAGAGTGGTAGACTGACGAGTGAATGAGTATGGATGAAAGATTGATTGATTGAGTGAGTTTATGGAGTGAGTGAGTGAATGAGTGACCGAGTGAATGAGTGATAAAAAGAGAAACCGGAAATGTGTCGACCTCGTCTGAAGAATGACGAGTGAGGTGCAAACGAAACAACTCTAAGTTGGATCCCAGAAAGGAAGAGGTGTCGGGCAAGATAATTCTAACTTGTTACGATTTTGCGTTGTATATCATCATTTTTAAAGTTCTGTAAAAAATAGCAAAAAGGTTAATATATTTTGAACAGAGCTCACCGTTGTGTCTAGCTTCCCTTGTTTTATTAGTCAATTTGATCTGTACTGTAGAAAGGTCACCGCGACCCCGAATAGCTAGTCATCACATGCCATGTCTCATGGATTTCCTGTGTGCATCACTAATTGTATAATTTTTATTACGGATAAGCTTTAAATATAAACGCTGACCAGATATTTCGGTGTGTTGGCAGGTATGCACACTAGAATGGCAAACGTACCGGGTTCAAAGATCAAACGTTGTTAATGTTACTGGTAGACGTGTGACGTAACGCAAGGGGATTTGTTTGATGTAGACGTATCCTATTCATAAACCAGTGGAAAATGACTAGACTCGATGAGAATAAGACCTTTATACACTGTTTAAACAGCGACAAGCGTAATACGAATATTAATTAGTAATTAATATAATAATTCTACGGATTCCAACGAAGAAAATGCGGGATGAATGCCAGTTGAAGTACGAATCCATATCATAATTAAACTAGAAAATAACGTGAACCCCGCTAAACAAAACTATACCTATCACCGTAAAACATATTTGGTGTAAAAAACCTGGCTCTCAACATTGAGGACTGTGTATCCCTCGTGACTCGGAGACCACATTAATGTCGGTCTCGTCTCAATTTGGAACGTAAAAGAACCACTGAGGACGACAAGCACTGACCACCCTCCGTGCAAGGATAGAAAGGTCGGCTTGGCAATAATGTTTTGAAAAAGGCTGGCTAGTTGAATGAGACCTCATAAGATCACAAAATTGTAACCACAATATATGTAGACTAGTCAGTTAATAGAACATTGCCGAGTGCTGGAAACAACTAGGCAGGCTGCACTTATAAGCGCTTATGAAATGGGCGATAATGTGCTTAAAGGGCACACACTAGACCCACCTCTCTATGGTGGTTGTCGTGTTCCGTCTTGCGAAGTCCTTTGCCTTTGGTCAATGTCTTCTAACCAAATCAACTATGCGTTGCGAAGCGAAATATATAGTAGGCCCCTACTTCGTGGTTAGTTTGTACGTGCCCGGTGTACACTGTATATCGGACGTGACCAACCTCCCCAGCACATAAATAGTGTTTATGACTATTTCAGTGCAAGAACGAATGTGCATTTAATTACATAATATTTCTTTAGAATTGTGCTTGCTTGTATGTGCAATTAACCAATGAATAGGATATATTTAACATATACCAAAAATAACTAATTGTACCTATATATTAAGCATTAATGATGCCTCGTTTTTAATATTGAATATTGTATGCAAGCTTTTATGACAAAACATCGCCTAAGTGGGAATTTGGTCTGTCTGGCAACCTTTTACCTGAGAGCCATGGAGATTAAGAGAAGGTCAACATACGTTTCTAAAATATTGACCAGTTATGAAATATTGATACAACTAGTTGTTCCCACCTAAGAAAGAATTATAGGATACGGATTAACAACAACGAAGGAATTGTTTATACTAGATACCCGAAAGAATTAATTTTCACAGAGGTCTATAACTTAATGCAACGAATGATCTAAAGGTGGTGTCAATCACAACAATGTGACAATTGAAAACTGTAAGATACATAACGACGGCGTTGCACTCTCAATAAACTAAAGGATTCTTGGTAAACTTGCCACCTGGGTGTTTTGCTATATATGTATGTCTTGTTCCATATTGTACACAACAACCACAATATAATATGTGAGGGCAGACCTTAATAATTGATTTTTATATAAACAGTCTGAAACTCGTACCCGTAGATAATCACACCGTGCGATATAACACCTTGCGGGGTAAACAACTCACGAGGAATATTCGCACTCAGCTTGAGTCAGATGGATATGTATTCGTCGTGACGTATATGACGCCACGGAGCGGGTCAAACACGTCACGACGCGACAAAGACGCAGCTGGCGGCTACCGCAGGTTGATGTATGTGCTCCTGTTGGTAGTGGCTGGAACCCTGGAACTGCCGCCACTGTACAGAGGAATCATGTGGAAATATTCGAATATGTTCGTGATTACTGTACGAATATACAAAAATAAAATAAGGAATAAGTGAAATAAAGCTAATAAATAAGTATTAAAAGATTAACAAAAATAATTAAATAACTATGTAAAACATGATATAACATCACCGTTTCGCCATATACAGATGGATTGGCCCATTAACAATGTGTGTACAATCGCACATACACTTTATCAGATCATTGTTGACATTGAGAATCCGTTTTCTAAAACCGTAAACATTCTTACGCATTAGGGCGTCAAAAGAATCGACAGCATCATTGACAAACATGCTACTCGCACTGTCCAATCAGTGCTGCCCTAGGATCTGTCTATGCATATTGTTGTAGGCAACTTTAAGTTTTAAATAAGTCCTTGTTAAAATTTACCCAGAGTTGGGAACAATAACTGTACAACAATATGCATGAAGCAGATTTAGCTTAACACCGATGGAACAGTGGTGAAATTTACAGATAATGCTATTATATCTGGCATAAACGCTACGCAGAAGTCTTAACATATCGTCATCACCCCTCAGGTCATTGCATATCACTACTCCTAAATAATTCGTCTTTTCAACAAATACAAGTTTGTAACTGTTCATATAAATATCTGGGCATTTCAGATGAAATCCGCGTGGTTTGATAACCATACATATTGACCGTAAAGGATTAAATTCAAAATCATTTTCAAAACCAAAATTTGCACAAATATTCAGCGAAGCCTGAAGACCACTGGGACTAGGCGCAATAAGACATAAATCGTCTGCATAAAACATATGATTAATACAGCAGTTGTGTATATGACAACCTGTACCTGCAATATTTAACACGTTGCTTAAATCATCGATGCATACAGTAAATAGATAGGGAGACCAAATCCCACCTTGTCGAAATACAAAAAGTCAGAGGTTGTGCAACCCCATTTAATGAAACAACACAATTGGGTTCTGTACCAATATAACATGATTCGCACGAGTAGGACAGACCCACCTCGATTAAGCAATTTTCTAAAGAGTGTCCCGTATTTCACTGTGAGTATGTGTGTGTGTGTGTGTGTGTGTGTATGTGTGTGTGTGTGTGTGCGTGTGCGTGTGCGTATGTGTGTGTGTGTGAGTGTGTGTGTGTATGTGTGTGTATGGGTGTGTGTGTGTGTGTGCGTGTGTTAGTGTGTGCGCGTGCGTGTGTGAGTGTGTGTGTGTGTGTATGGGTGTGTGTGTGTGTGCGTGCGTGCGTGCGTGCGTGCGTGCGTGTGCGTGTGCGTGTGCGTATGGAACTTTGGGGGACTGGTTGCGACTTTAAAATGTCCCCCAGACTATTTACGTCGCAGAAATATTGCATCATCATATAATTATTTACTTGTCCACAAACTACCATGTTACCTTTGTCCAGTATATGAACATACAACGAATCAGATTTCATCACATCGGCATACGTTATTGCAACATTAACATGTTGTAGAGTTTTTGTTAAGACATACATTTTCTCGAGGAAGTCAGCATGGGAGATGGTCTTGATCACGTGTTGCCAAACTACATAAGGATTTTGTTTACTCACGCACGGGATTCTTTGATCACTGTCAAACCAACATGCTATCAACAAGCCATTACATATTTAACCATGCATATAGTCAGCATAACTACTGTAAACCTCACACATGCGAGGTTCCCTGTTTCAAATATTGTTTATGGGCAGCACCTAGGCCATAAGTCCCCTGTAATATCGTCATCACACCGTCTAAAATCTCTGTCACGAGGAATTCCGGAGATCATGATTTTAACGTGGCTGCACCTAAACTGTGGAGTCATCTATCTGAAGACTACGCAGGAGTGGCGTTTTAAAGAGTAAATAACTTATTGAAAACTCACTATGTATGCATAACATACAACTAAGTTATAATATTAATTGTTTTAATAAGCTTTACATTTTTATAATATATAATGTGGTTTGTTCATGTTGTGTTTTACATTTTACTACGCTATTTTATTTACTGTACAGCACTGTGGTATGACACTGTATAAATATAACCATATAAATCAATAGGCATTAAATCAGTAGGCCCACTCGTACTCGGGTGGCCAGTGAACTAGGGCCTTTAAACCGGGACGTGATTGACACACGTAGCCTACAGACATGATCGTGCCTGGACAATTGACCCTTGTTGCCGGCCCGGCCTACATTATTACCTCCGTCAACAAACAGTTGCTGACAACGTGACGGCTATGTCATAGACAGCTGTCTGGGGTCTTCCCCGTGGTAGAAACTCCCTGTATCACGTAACAGTCGTTGTCACGTGTTTCTCATGTAAAGGGCCGGGTGTGTTTCTCACGTTTCTGTCGACTTATTGTGTAAGGAGGTAAACTGATCAGACCCGTGGCGGGAGGGGGCCCCGTCTGGGTGCAAAAGGCGTGACAGGTGTGTACGGTGTACCCGCTATATCACTGCTAGTAGGGTGTCGGTTATTTAAAACACATAGGCAAAGCCTCTCGCCTCTGCCTAGCCGTAGGGAATCTACGGTAGTACAGGCGTGGATCCAGCTCGCTTCGAAAGCTACTCGTCCGAGCCAACTTTACAAGTTATCAAAAATGCCATAAAAATTAATAAACCCAACATGAATATATCGTAATAACAATAAGGTACATTAATTTGTGCCTAAATCCTCGGAAATCAAGCTCAGGGGCGTAATACGAGTGAATTTTTAATTGCTAAGTTGTAGGCGACAAAAACTGCACCAAGGTTTCTATGCAAATTCGTATCGCAGGTATGTATTAGCATAGACTCGTTTTGAGTAGCTTTCGTATATAGACATATGGCTTTCGTATGTAGATATATGGATGGATCCTCCCTTATACTACGGTAATACCCTAGTGCTGTGGCCGCCTTGTATGAATTGTATGGGCAGTTGTGGGCTGGCGTCCAGGGCTCGGTCTAATTACATCAGATCAAATCAGTTACAGTTACTTTCACAGGGTCATTGTATTTTATATTTATTGAAACGAGGGAGTCCACAACAAAATGTCGCTGTTGCTCTTATGCAGAAGAAACAGTGCTAAGAAATGCTAGATTTTCTTTTTTAAAGTAGGCCCCTGTATGGTTACTCAGACCAGAACAATATTATATATATATATATATATATATATATATATAATTAATTGTAAGTGACTCTGGTTTTGAAATTACTCTGTAATTGTAATTTCTTTGTATTTCAAACAATCACATGAAAGTGTTTTAGGGGAGCCTCAGGGGTGCAATTGTAGGTTTTGGGATTTCTTGGGGATCCTCGAGTGGTGTCAGCCCTCGTCAAATATTCACCATGTTCCGTCGCCAATGTGTCGGTGTGGCGTATGGTACGACATTCATAAATTGGTAAGAACGCCTAACAAAAATGCGAATTTCGAAACAGTTAAAGTGCTATTTAAGTAATGCTATGTAAGTTTGGCGCCCGCGATGCAAACCGTCTACAAAGAAAACGTGAACATGCCCTCAGACACACATGCAATTTGTCATAATTATGTCATACATTATCTCGACTATAATCAGGTCAACTGCAAAAACTGCTACACACACGGACTGAGTAGACGTTTTTTAGTTTGTAATGACGTAAATGTGAACAGTTTTTGACAACGTCCGTCTAACGAACGGTACGAACTATAAAGCCAGTAAAAAAGCTTTTATAACTAACGGGAAATTTCGAAAACAAATAAAGGTGTTGCTTTTCTTCCGAAAGGTCGTAGATTATATATATGTATATATATAATATATATATATATATATATATATATATATATAATCTAGCGTATATGTGTGTGTGGTTATGTTAACGTTTTCATCCTAGATGGTTTATATATATATATATATATATATATATATATACATATATATACTTACATACGTATCTATCTATATATATATATATATATATATATATATTTAATATACATATATGTGTATATTTATGTGTGTATACACTCATATATATATATATATATGTATATTTATAAATTTATAAATTTATTAAATGTTAATAAATTGTTAGCAACGTGAGAAGATAATCTGCAAACAAGCACATGGGTGTATTTTAGGTCACCACACCGGACGTATAATTTACGTCAGTCAGTACAAGAACGTGTCCGGTCGGTTAGGATCAAGACGTAGGGCTTGGTTTATAGTTAGCAGGACGGCTTACGTAAACTTGTTTATCCTAGTAAGTCGACCCCCAATTTTCTGTTCCAGCCCCAAGATATATGTGCCGCCGTGGCTAAATATGGAACGTTCATGCCGTCTTTCCCCGCATCCATACGTGATATAATTGTCACGTGTCTACATAGGGGACACGAACTAGGGAACGTGCAGTTGCTGACGCTTATATATAACTTCGTCAATTGCCCAATAGCAGGACACTATACGTGGATATTACATTACAAATTAAATTGAATACTGGAATTGTTTTGTAATTGCGTAATTGTAATTTATTGAGCAAAAGGTTGTCCTTGTACTTAGGCCAAGTTACAAGTGCTAGATGTACATAGATGGGGGCAAACGACGGCACACTACTGACAGGTACAGGTAAGATACACAAGGTGCTGTATACGTCTGGTCAACATCGAAACTGCAACGAATGGCGTCTTCAAGTACAGACATAACTACACGGAGCATGTATTTCTTGTTATGGAAAGAATAATGAATGCTGGGATGCTGAGTATAAACAATTGCCATTTTTTGCATATATGCGTTAAAACTGATCAAAACATAATCTTGGGAAGATGCATCACAACACACGCACAAACGCACGCACACATTCACGCACGCTCGCACACACACACGCACACACACACGCACGCACACACACACACACACACACACACACACACACACATACACTCACACACCTGTTCGCCCGGTCGTCAGCACGCCCACTAACCCACTAACCCACTCACCCACCCACTCACTCACTCACTCACTCACTCACTCACTCACTCACTCACTCACTCACTCTCTCACTCTCTCACTCACTCACTCACTCACTCACTCACTCACTCACTCACTCACTCACTCACTCACTCACTCACTCACTCACTCACTCACTCACTCACTCACTCACTCACTCACTCACTCACTCACTCACTCACTCACTCACTCACTCTCTCACTCACTCACTCACTCACTCACTCACTCACTCACTCACTCACTCACTCACTCACTCACTCACTCACTCACTCACTCACTCACTCACTCACTCACTCACTCACTCACCACTCACTCACTCACTCACT
>CM034532.1:19949576-20053040 GCA_020002185.1 Paraescarpia echinospica
GTGGGAGAATGGCTTATGTGGTTTGTTTCATTGAGCTGTATGTGGGAGAATGGTTTATTTGGTTTGTTTCATTAAGTTGTATATTGTAGAATTGTTTATGTAGTTTGGCTGATGTAGTTTGTTTCATTGAGCTTTATGTAGGATAATGGCTTATGTGGTTTGTTTCATTGAGGTGTATGTGGGAGAATGGCTTATGTAGTTTGTTTCATTAAGTTGTATATTGTAGAATTGTTTATGTAGTTTGGCTGATGTAGTTTGTTTCATTGAGCTTTATGTAGGATAATGGCTTATGTGGTTTGTTTCATTGAGTTGTATATGGGAGAATGGCTTATGTAGTTTGGCTTACGTGGTTTGTTTCATTGAGCTGTATACCACTGCTGTTCCCAGTCTGGTCCCTCAGTGGCTCTGTATCATGGTGTAACTATGACTGCACTGTGTAGGTACAAAGTTGGATAGAGTTATCATAACCCTGCAGGTGGCCAATGGTAAACTTCCACGGTGTACACAATTTGGAGCTATTTGTAGGGGTGCTTTTAAAAAATCACAACTTTGCTAATACGTACCGCAAAAATATGATTGAGCTATCATTTTGTTGTCAAAAAGACCCTTTATTATTATGCAGTGATGATATTTGCATAGCATAAAATAATCATGAAGATAAAACTGTTTAAAATTTATAAAAAATAAATGCCAACAAAATATTTTTGTCCTACTACTAGCTAATTTCCGAGTGGTTGTATGTGTAAATGTCCAATTAGAGAAATGTAGCCATGTATATAAGCTAATGAGTACAGACAAAATTAATCAAATATACTCAGAAGTTTTTTTATATGAATTTTTTAGGTAGACCCATGTAAAATTTAGACTATTCTTCATAACGTCAGAACGAGGGTAAAGTAGAAACCTAAGTTTGCCCAGTGACAAAATAATTATTGTGCGGTTGTATGTTCATGCATGCAGTGTAACAAATATAGCTGTACATTTTAGCTGCGTGATAATGAAAACTAGAGTGAAATATATTCAGAACTTTTCATTTTATTGTATTTTTCGTAGAACGTTAAAATACAACCAATACGGCAATAGGCCTCGTAGGCGTATCGTTGCGTGCAGTGGTGCACCTGTCTGATAACATGACGTATCTATTATAAATTTCCTTACATATCAATAAAGTAAGTAATACCTACAGTTCTTAATTACACACATATATATGTCATCAGGTTATAGGACATCTTGTATTTTAATTCTGAATGCATCGTATCCTTTGCTGGCGGACTGAGTAGGCCGGCCGGATCGGCCCATGTCCGGGTGCAAAAAAAACAGTGATGTCCGGCTCGCCATTAACTTGCATAATATCCACTTCAAAACAGCCCCCAAAGTCTGTGTAACTGTCTGAACTAGTATAATAACTTGATCCACAAATACTGTCATGTATTTTGCTGATATATTGCTGCGGACATTTGAAATAATTCAACTTATATAATCGAAGCGAGACAAAAAACATTGCAGATTTTCATCGTGATGGAATGAAACCAGCGTCAACAAGAAGACGTTTTAGAGTCATGCGCTGATTGGTTGATCGTTGACGTAAATTTATTTGGATAGACCAATCGTTGGGCTTTCCATCGGTACCTCCATTTCCCTGTTTAGACCATATGAATGGGAATGTAAAATCCTGACGCAGAGCGTAGTAAAATCGGCCATATTTGGGCATCTACTACTACAACATTTTAAAGCTTGGTTGTGATTTGCTATTACTGAATCATGACGCGATACAACTCATTGATAAAAGTGTCACAGGAAGAATAATAATTCAGCTTTCCAATGATACCTCGCGTTCTCCTGTCAGTTGCTAGTGACGGAAACGAAATTTTTTTGAAAAGAGTGATACTGAATTGGGCCGAAAATCGGCTGGGAGCAGTTTTGCACTGATCGCACGGGCCAAATTCGGCCCAGTGGTCACTTGTAGGGTTAAAATGAAGTTATGTGATGTAGCATACCTCTCAGTCCTGACCACTCGCGTGTGTTTTAGTAGACTCAGTTGTTAATATACTGTAGGGAGCCTGGCTAATGTAGTGGTTAGCACATCCGCCTGTGCTCTGAGTTCGAAACCCGGACCGGGCAGGATTGATATTTGGTGATAAACCTGGCTCACTACATTAGGTTGTATCCTTCGTGACTCAGCAATCACGTTAATGTCGGTCCCATTTCAATTTGTGACGTAAAAGAACCACTGAGGACGATATGCACCATGGTAGTGACCACCCTCAGTGACAGCTTAGAAAGGTCGGTTTGGTGATAATGTTCTGAATAAGGCTGACTAGTTGAATGAGATATATAAGATTGTCACCACAATAGTACAGACTAGTCAGTTGATGGAATGTTGCTGAGTGCTGGAAACAACTAGAACTAGAATATAATTATGTTATCTATTTGTGCATATTGAGCTCGCTGTTTATCAATTGTCCTGTTCTGGTGCAACTATCTGTTGTCTTTGTAGGGATGAAATTGGAAAGCACAAAGAAGACTTCTTCTCAAGAAAACAGGAAGAAAACTTATCACGACCTGCGTGAGTGCTATTTTCTGACATTTCCTTACATTATTCAACTTTTGTTATTAGTGGAAACCTGGAAACAACTTAGGCCTAAATCCACATTTTACCAACACTATGGAACTGGAGCGTACTGCTATGGAACTGGAGCGTACTGCTATGGAACTGGAGCATACTGCTATGGAACTGGAGCGTACTGCTATGGAACTGGAGCGTACTGTTATGGAACTGGAGCGTACTGCTATGGAACTGGAGCGTACTGCTATGCGTGTGATACATGGATGCTTTTGTTGCCCATAAATGTTATATTTACTAATATTTACTTATATTTACTAAGTAGCAGTCATGACTACACGGAGATTTGATAACTGTTGTTTCTTTCACAGAAAAACATAAATAAAGGTAACAATATTTCATTCAAAGTGAGCGGGTTATTTGAACATAACATCCACTTTAATAAATTCCTGAGATGATGGTCTGACAATGCAAGAACACAACTTTTGTTATCATTGTGGACCAGATTAAAGTTAATACCATATTAATTTGTTAAAGGAACTGTTAGCTACCTTTCAAGGTCTAAATGACATTCTCTGCAGAACTTTCGGTTCCTTTGTCAGTGTTGAGGTACTCATGAAAAACACTGAAAACTTGCAGCCATATGTATGCAACCTATTAGAGAAACTGATCAGTATCCACTGAGAACACAGAGAGGGGACGTAAACTACAACACCATAACGGCCTACGTGGTGAAACCCACGGGCACAATCCCCAAGAACATCCTGTGCAAGCACACACTGCTCAACAAAGAATGCGGCTACAAACATCCCATGATTTTCATGGAAATGCTGTCATGTTACCATCAAAATGGTCACATGACACGGGTTAGCAGCTCAGACTAATGCAGACAAAGGACCTGTAGGGTTCTACAAATGAGGGTACTAAAAATTCTGCAGACAGACAGACAAGGATATTTATTTCTAAGTGTACAAAGTGTACATGTGAGCAGAGCATAATGTCTAGATTCAGAGAAATAGCTGACATTTAAAAAGAAAGTTAATTGGATTTTTACATCATTGAAATTCATAGACACAAGACAAAGCCAGTTATCCACATGTGATAATCTTGTGTGTTTCAGAGATCTACACCCAAGCCAAGGGGGTCGCTACGCAGGTTTTGGGAACACAGTAGAACCCGTGAAGGAAGATGACTATTGGTCATCCTTCTCAACCGTAAGTGTCATTGCTGCATTGTCACTTGAACAAGTATCACACTAGCTATATTAGGTGTTGGGCTAACTGCAGGTTGGTTCAGTGATGCATGTAACTTTGGTTTTGTTAGAGAAAACCATGTGTCCATACTTCTTTGAAACCTATTCTATATTCATACAAGCGTTCCAAAGCTAGTGTTACAATATTACATTTATAGCATCATTTGTCATAAAATGTCTGCTGTGTATGAAACGCAAAACTAATGCTAACTTACTTAACCTCTTCATAGTTTGTGTTTAAAGGTTGGCAACATATTGTGCTTTCTGTAATCATTGTTGTGTTGATGGGAAGGGGTAATTACCCAACCCTCCTACTCTGTCTGGACTTGGTACTGGCCACGATCCATGGTTTGTAATCAGAGTTTTCCCTCTCCTAGACCAACTGCCTGGCCAGGCTGATTAGCTGGTCTGCCCAGGTTTGGAATCAGAAAGTGATCCTCCTAGACCCCTGGCATGTTATCCTGGGTAGGGTTGGATGCTTTGTTACTGGCATGTACCCCGAGGTTATGCTAGGGTCCAGTCTGTGAGGCTATATACTGGGGTGTAACCTAAGGACGGTTATGCTAGGGTCTTGTCTGTGAGACTATATACTGGTGTGTAACCTAAGGTTATGTTAGGGTCTTGTCTGTGAGGCTATATACTGGGGTGTAACCTAAGGTTATGCTAAGGTCCAGTCTGTGAGGCTATATATTGGGGTGTAACCTAAGGTTATGCTAAGGTCCAGTCTGTGAGGCTATATACTGGGGTGTAACCTAAAGTTATGCTAGGGTCCAGTCTGTGAGGCTATATACTGTGGTGTAAACTAAGGTTATGCTAGGGTACAGTCTGTGAGGCTATATACTGGGCTGTAACCTAAGGTTATGCTAGGGTCCAGTCTGTGAGGCTATATACTGGGGTGTAACCTAAGGTTATGCTAGGGTCCAGTGTGTGAGACTATATTTACTGGGGGTGTAACCTAAGGTTATGCTAGGGTTCAGTCTGTGAGACTATATACTGGGGTGTAACCTAAGGTTATGCTAGGGTCCAGTCTGTGAGGCTATATACTGTGGTGTAACCTAAGGTTATGCTAGGGTCCAGTCTGTGAGGCTATATACTGGGGTGTAACCTAAGGTTATGCTAGGGTCCAGTCTGTGAGACTATATTTACTGGGGTGTAACCTAAGGTTATGCTAGGGTCTTGTCTGTGAGACTATATACTGGGGTGTAACCTAAGGTTATGCTAGGGTCCAGTCTGTGAGGCTATATACTAGGGTGTAACCTAAGGTTATGCTAGGGTATTATCTGTGAGACTATATACTGGGGTGTAACCTAAGGTTATGCTAGGGTCCAGTCTGTGAGGCTATATACTGGGGTGTAACCTAAGGTTATGCTAGGGTCCAGTCTGTGAGGCTATATACTGGGGTGTAACCTAAGGTTATGCTAGGGTATTATCTGTGAGACTATATACTGGGGTGTAACCTAAGGTTATGCTAGGGTCCAGTCTGTGAGGCTATATACTGGGGTGTAGCCTAAGGTTATGCTAGGGTCCAGTCTGTGAGGCTATATACTGGGGTGTAACCTAAGGTTATGCTAGGGTATTGTCTGTGAGGCTATATACTGGGGTGTAACCTAAGGTTATGCTAGGGTCCAGTCTGTGAGACTATATTTACTGGGGTGTGACCTAAGGTTATGTTAGGGTCTTATCTGTGAGGCTATATACTGGGGTGTAACCTAAGGTTATGCTAAGGTCCAGTCTGTGAGGCTATATACTGGGGTGTAACCTAAGGTTATGCTAAGGTCCAGTCTGTGAGGCTATATATTGGGGTGTAACCTAAGGTTATGCTAAGGTCCAGTCTGTGAGGCTATATACTAGGGTGTAACCTAAGGTTATGCTAGGGTCCAGTCTGTGAGACTATATACTGGGGTGTAACCTAAGGTTATGCTAGGGTCCAGACTGTGAGACTATATTTACTGGGGTGTAACCTAAGGTTATGCTAGGGTCTTGTCTGTGAGACTATATACTGGGGTGTAACCTAAGGTTATGCTAGGGTCTTGTCTGTGAGACTATATACTGGGGTGTAACCTAAGGTTATGCTAGGGTCCAGTCTGTGAGGCTATATACTGGGGTGTAACCTAAGGTTATGCTAGGGTATTGTCTGTGAGACTATATACTGGGGTGTAACCTAAGGTTACGCTAGGGTCCAGTCTGTGAGGCTATATACTGGGGTGTAACCTAAGGTTATGCTATGGTATTATCTGTGAGGCTATATACTGGGGTGTAACCTAAGGTTATGCTAGGGTCCAGTCTGTGAGACTATATTTACTGGGGTGTGGCCTAAGGTTATGTTAGGGTCTTATCTGTGAGGCTATATACTGGGGTGTAACCTAAGGTTATGCTAAGGTCCAGTCTGTGAGGCTATATACTGGGGTGTAACCTAAGGTTATGCTAGGGTCCAGTCTGAGACTATATATTGGGGTGTAACCTAAGGTTATGCTAAGGTCCAGTCTGTGAGGCTATATACTGGGGTGTAACCCAAGGTTATGCTAGGGTCCAGTCTGAGACTATATACTGGGGTGTAACCTAAGGTTATGCTATGGTATTGTCTGTGAGGCTATATACTGAGGTGTAACCTAAGGTTATGCTAGGGTCCAGTCTGTGAGACTATATTTACTGGGGTGTGACCTAAGGTTATGTTAGGGTCTTATCTGTGAGGCTATATACTGGGGTGTAACCTAAGGTTATGCTAAGGTCCAGTCTGTGAGGCTATATACTGGGGTGTAACCTAAGGTGATGCTAAGGTCCAGTCTGTCAGGCTATATATTGGGGTGTAACCTAAGGTTATGCTAAGGTCCAGTCTGTGAGGCTATATACTAGGGTGTAACCTAAGGTTATGCTAGGGTCCAGTCTGTGAGACTATATACTGGGGTGTAACCTAAGGTTATGCTAGGGTATTATCTGTGAGGCTATATACTGGGGTGTAACCTAAGGTTATGGTAGGGTCCAGTCTGTGAGACTATATTTACTGGGGTGTGACCTAAGGTTATGTTAGGGTCTTATCTGTGAGGCTATATACTGGGGTGTAACCTAAGGTTATGCTAAGGTCCAGTCTGTGAGGCTATATACTGGGGTGTAACCTAAGGTTATGCTAGGGTCCAGTCTGAGACTATATATTGGGGTGTAACCTAAGGTTATGTTAAGGTCCAGTCTGTGAGGCTATATACTGGGGTGTAACCCAAGGTTATGCTATGGTCCAGTCTGAGACTATATACTGGGGTGTAACCTAAGGTTATGCTAGGGTCCAGTCTGTGAGGCTATATACTGGGGTGTAACCTAAGGTTATGCTAGGGTCTTGTCTGTGAGACTATTTACTGGGGTGTAACCTAAGGTTACGATAGGGTCCAGTCTGTGAGGCTATATACTGGGGTGTAACCTAAGGTTATGCTAGGGTATTGTCTGTGAGACTATATACTGGGGTGTAACCTAAGGTTATGCTAGGGTCCAGTCTGAGACTATATACTGGGGTGTAACCTAAGGTTATGCTAGGGTCCAGTCTGTGAGACTATATTCTGGGGTGTAACCCAAGGTTATGCTAGGGTATTGTGTGTGAGACTATATACTGGGGTGTAACCTAAGGTTATGCTAGGGTCCAGTCTGTGAGGCTATATACTGGGGTGTAACCTAAGGTTATGCTAGGGTATTGTCTGTGAGACTATATACTGGGGTGTAACCTAAGGTTATGCTAGGGTCCAGTCTGTGAGGCTATATACTGGGGTGTAACCTAAGGTTATGCTAGGGTATTGTCTGTGAGACTATATACAGGGGTGTAACCTAAGGTTATGCTAAGGTCCAGTCTGTGACGCTATATACTGGGGTGTAACCTAAGGTTATGCTAGGGTCCAGTCTGAGACTATATATTGGGGTGTAACTTAAGGTTATGCTAAGGTCCAGTCTGTGAGGCTATATACTGGGGTGTAACCCAAGGTTATGCTAGGGTCCAGTCTGAGACTATATACTGGGGTGTAACCTAAGGTTATGCTAGGGTCCAGTCTGTGAAGCTATATACTGGGGTGTAACCTAAGGTTATGCTAGGGTTTTGTCTGTGAGACTATTTACTGGGGTGTAACCTAAAGTTACGCTAGGGTCCAGTCTGTGAGGCTATATACTGGGGTGTAACCTAAGGTTATGCTAGGGTATTGTCTGTGAGACTATATACTGGGGTGTAACCTAAGGTTATGCTAGGGTCCAGTCTGAGACTATATACTGGGGTGTAACCTAAGGTTATGCTAGGGTCCAGTCTGTGAGACTATATTCTGGGGTGTAACCTAAGGTTATGCTAGGGTATTGTCTGTGAGACTATATACTGGGGTGTAACCTAAGGTTATGCTAGGGTCCAGTCTGTGAGGCTATATACTGGGGTGTAACCTAAGGTTATGCTAGGGTATTGTCTGTGAGACTATATACTGGGGTGTAACCTAAGGTTATGCTAGGGTCCAGTCTGTGAGGCTATATACTGGGGTGTAACCTAAGGTTATGCTAGGGTATTGTCTGTGAGACTATATCCTGGGGTGTAACCTAAGGTTATGCTTGGGTATTGTCTGTGAGACTATATACTGGGGTGTAACCTAAGGTTATGCTTGGGTCCAGTCTGTGAGGCTATATACTGGGGTGTAACCTAAGGTTATGCTAGGGTATTGTCTGTGAGACTATATACAGGGGTGTAACCTAAGGTTATGCTAGGGTCCAGTCTGTGAGACTATATACAGGGGTGTAACCTAAGGTTATGCTAGGGTCTTGTCTGTGAGACTATATACAGGGGTGTAACCTAAGGTTATGCTAGGGTCCAGTCTGTGAGGCTATATGCTGGGCTGTAACCTAAGGTTATGCTAGGGTCCAGTCTGTGAGACTATATACAGGGGTGTAACCTAAGGTTATGCTTGGGTCCAGTCTGTGAGGCTATATACTGGGGTATAACCTAAGGTTATGCTAGGGTATTGTCTGTGAGACTATATACAGGGGTGTAACCTAAGGTTATGCTAGGGTCCAGTCTGTGAGACTATATACAGGGGTGTAACCTAAGGTTATGCTAGGGTCTTGTCTGTGAGACTATATACAGGGGTGTAACCTAAGGTTATGCTAGGGTCCAGTCTGTGAGGCTATATGCTGGGCTGTAACCTAAGGTTATGCTAGGGTCCAGTCTGTGAGACTATATACAGGGGTGTAACCTAAGGTTATGCTAGGGTCCAGTCTGTGAGACTATATACAGGGGTGTAACCTAAGGTTATGCTAGGGTCTTGTCTGTGAGACTATATACAGGGATGTAACCTAAGGTTATGCTAGGGTCCAGTCTGTGAGGCTATATGCTGGGCTGTAACCTAAGGTTATGCTAGGGTCCAGTCTGTGAGACTATATACAGGGGTGTAACCTAAGGTTATGCTAGGGTCTTGTCTGTGAGACTATATACTGGGGTGTAACGTAAGGTTACGCTAGGGTCCAGTCTGTGAGGCTATATACTGGGGTGTAACCTAAGGTTATGCTAGGGTATTGTCTGTGAGGCTATATACTGGGGTGTAACCTAAGGTTGTGCTAGGGTCCAGTCTGCAAGACTATATTTACTGGGGTGTTACCTAAGGTTATGCTAGGGTCCAGTCTGTGAGGCTATATAATGTGGTGTAACCTAAGGTTATGCTAGGGTCCAGTCTGTGAGGCTATATACTGGGCTGTAACCTAAGGTTATGCTAGGGTCCAGTCTGTGAGGCTATATACTGGGGTGTAACCTAAGGTTATGCTAGGATCTTGTCTGTGAGACTATATACAGAGGTGTAACCTAAGGTTATGCTAGGGTCCAGTCTGTGAGGCTATGTACTGGGGTGTAACCTAAGGTTATGCTAGGGTCCAGTCTGTGAGGCTATATAATGTGGTGTAACCTAAGGTTATGCTAGGGTCCAGTCTGTGAGGCTATATACTGGGCTGTAACCTAAGGTTATGCTAGGGTCCAGTCTGTGAGGCTCTATACTGGGGTGTAATCTAAGGTTATGCTAGGATCTTGTCTGTGAGACTATATACAGGGGTGTAACTTAAGGTTATGCTAGGGTCCAGTCTGTGAGGCTATATACTGGGGTGTAACCTAAGGTTACGCTAGGGTGCAGTCTGTGAGGCTATATACTGGGGTGTAACGTAAGATTATGCTAGGGTATTGTCTGTGAGACTATATACTGGGGTGTAACCTAAGGTTATGACAGGATCCAGTCTGTGAGGTTATATACTGGGGTGTAACCTAAGGTTATGCTAGGGTTCAGTCTGTGAGGCTATATACTGGGGTGTAACCTAAGGTTATGCTAGGATCTTGTCTGTGAGACTATATACAGAGGTGTAACCTAAGGTTATGCTAGGGTCCAGTCTGTGAGGCTATGTACTGGGGTGTAACCTAAGGTTATGCTAGGGTCCAGTCTGTGAGGCTATATAATGTGGTGTAACCTAAGGTTATGCTAGGGTCCAGTCTGTGAGGCTATATACTGGGCTGTAACCTAAGGTTATGCTAGGGTCCAGTCTGTGAGGCTCTATACTGGGGTGTAATCTAAGGTTATGCTAGGATCTTGTCTGTGAGACTATATACAGGGGTGTAACTTAAGGTTAAGCTAGGGTCCAGTCTGTGAGGCTATATACTGGGGTGTAACCTAAGGTTACGCTAGGGTCCAGTCTGTGAGGCTATATACTGGGGTGTAACGTAAGATTATGCTAGGGTATTGTCTGTGAGACTATATACTGGGGTGTAACCTAAGGTTATGACAGGATCCAGTCTGTGAGGTTATATACTGGGGTGTAACCTAAGGTTATGCTTGGGTTCAGTCTGTGAGGCTATATACTGGGGTGTAACCTAAGGTTATGCTAGGGTCTTGTCTATGAGACTATATACTGGGGTGTAACCTAAGGCTATGCTAGGTCAGTCTGTAAGGCAGCTAGTTGGCCGCTGAAAGTGTGAAGCACATGAACTAGCAACTACTCACTACACTACAACACTATATGTGTCACACAGAGCAGAGTCGCCACCACACCCCACAAAATGCTAAATAGCTAGCGTAAACTCACTCAAAAAGATGTATTTCTGTACAATTATTTGTTGTTTTTTCCCAAACCCCCACGGTGATCCCCGTCAAAGGTGTGCCCATTCAGTTAGATTGTAGTTCACAAATAGCAACAGTCTTCATCAGATTCCTGTTCCTCGCATCAGTTGCCTCCATACAAATATATACATCAAACAGTGAACGCTTTCGGAATTTGTCTAAAGTACCGAAGCTTTTTTATTAAATTATTTGGGTTAAACACCAGTGTAAGCAATTATCAGTTTTATTATAAAAAATTATAACTTTTCTTTTAGTTTCTAGAATATCAATTTATGATAACTGAACTATTTTCCGTACAGTCGTACACACATTACTTTAACCTGATCCTGTTGAATGGATTCAATATCAACAACGTTTTGTGAGTAAATGCCACAAGCCTCCCTTCTAATACTTTCTGCTTCCTTTGGAGGAAAAGCATGACATTGTACACATGTGTTTATTAATAAATTATATGATTAACTATTTGCATGTCTGCATTTGATTTTAAATAGACCGTCTATTTTCAGGGCTGGTCGTCTTTAACTGAAGGAGCCACAAAGATAGCTCAGCAGGCCACGGAAAAGGTACATAAATTATCTTTGTGTCTGTTTGTTTAAAAATACATTCTTCTACTTTTTCATTTGATACACACACCAGAGGGGAGACCCGGCAATGCCCAGGTGTAATGCATTGGTTAGAATGTTGCCGGCATGTCCATTTCCTTGTTACTGAATGCTTATTCAGCCTTGATCCCTTGCTACAATAGCTGAAGAAGTTGCAACACACTGCAGTCAACATAGGTGTGTAGTTATTCATTACAAAGGTTCCACATGTGACCCTCTCATGTCCATCACTCGGCCAGTTGTCACATCTCACTTTTGTGTGCGATAACAGCACTATAGTTGCGTTGCAGGATAGCACATGCATATGGTGTACACGATCGTTTGAAATCATATTTGCCCTACGTAATTATTATGTACAGTTGTTCTCAACATTATACATGTGTTTCTATGGTTGTTTTAAGCCTTGTGGTGCATAACGCTGCATGCTGTTGACGCCTTATATACCGTAGCAATGCAACAGATTTTTTTAGGTGCGTAATTTAACTTATTTTTTGTGTGTATTGTAATTGAATTGATGAGTAATTAATCGTATTCGACAAAACCTAACTGAACCAGGAATCAAATCGTTCTGAACAAGGCCTACCCATAATCATCATGGAACTTGCAAGAAGAGTAGTCTTGTGTCGTTGGTTGCATAAATGTATACACGTATCGTTTCATTCTGTATGAGTGTAGAAATGACCCTACTTTCTTTAGTTTTCTAAGTACCATTCTTGTGTAGATGATATAGGTATACATGCTTTAATAGGTATTCTTATGTATACAAGCTGCAGTTTCTGACATTTTACAAAGAACCTTCTAACCATATAGTGCAGTGTGAACATTGGAACGTGTGTAACCTCAAATGTACTTTGTTTATATTTGAGACGTCAAAAATATGACCTGTTACAATGAGTGTCTCAAAACTGTTGGAAGTGGTTCACACAAGATGGCGCCACCTTTCAATTGTTCCACACCAGATGGCGCCATTCCTTGTAAACAATGCTTGCTTGTGGTGTAGGTTGAGAAACCTTGCTGCCACTGGTTGGAGGTATACAGACTGTACACATTTCAGTCAACCATTTGTAGCTGTCAAACATTGGAGTTAACAGTGGAGAGGAAGGTAGCATGTGTACTAGTCGTTCTAAAAGATAGACAACAGTCTGCCACATACACTGGGACGTTATAGGAGAATACAGCTCTGTCGAATTGATTAGATTTAAAGGGAATGGGTTGGAGCTATTACCCATGTAGACATTCATATGTGCTAGCTCTACATGAAATCAGGTGATGAATGTATAGAAGCACAAAATATATTGACAAACTGCTGCCAACTGTGTGGATAATCATGCTGTTGTAATGATGTCATGGAGAGTTAGACTGATTCAATTCAATTCAATTCTATTCAAATACCTTTATTGTCCCTCATGGGGAAATTCTCTTGTGGTGTTCGCTATTAAGAAAGCAATAAATAAATAAATAAACATGTGTGACTGAGAACACTGACCACACAGACACACACCCTTGATTTATAGATACATTCTCATGGTATGGTATAGTTGTAAAAGAGTATGATAAAATCAAATATTAAGAATCACCAATCAGTATAAGTCACAACCATCAAAAGCTTGGGAAATAAGTTATACACCGCAAGTAGCGGTAGATTCTCACTAACGCCTAAAATGTGGCGCATTTTGCACAGACCCGTTCTGTTCAAGTCTGACAGCTGGCACAATCCACTGCTGCAATAATACATGAAGTATGAATGGTAGAGATTTATACTGAAGTTGAAGTTCATTTATCATAACTTTAATTAAATGGTGACATGTTTGATTATGGGATATGTATAGGGTTCCATTTTTCCTAGGTACAGTTTGAAAACCATAGATGATAAATGCATGAACCTTTTTTATGGCATTTCACAAGCTAATGGCCTGTAACTGTATGAGTGCTAGCCAGCTTGGGTTTTATGGATTAACAATCATTTGTAAAGTAACCAGAGCTGTGAAATTTAACATGGTTATAACCATGCAACTGCTAGGCCGATGTGTCATGTGAAATGGTTTCTGTGTAAGCCACAAGTCAGTTGTATTTAGTTTTGATTTTGGACCTATTAATCATATAATGGTTGGGTCGGAAGCCAAGCCACCAAGTCCTTAATTCAATATGGTGTGCAAGACGGTTCTACATATGCTCAAACACATGGAATAGTTTCACAAAGTTTTTATACCAATGTTTTACGAAGATTGCAAAACTGTGAACATTCTTTGCCATATTATACATGTTTTCTGATAATATTCCAAGCTGTGACAGCCATCTGCTGGTCAGTTGGGAACAACTTACATAGCTTGGAACCGTAGAAAACACATAATGTTGTGGACATTCATCAAATGGCCGGTATGAAATGTTAACAGGGAATGTTGAACAAATTAGAGATCTATCCTATGGGTGTAGTTGTAGATGTACCATAGAAAGTTTGGCGTCTCAGATGCAAAGCTTCTGGGAGGAGCAGCATAAGGCCACAATAAAATATAGTTGTGTTTCCGGTAACAGTGATTTTTAAAATAGGGTAGGTGGGTAGGAAAAACATTGTATTTTTTAAAAACATTTTATTGCGGAAAAAATAGGGTAGGCAGATCTATTGTAATTTTTTATTTTATTTTCGTCAGTCTATAAAAAATTCAGGCAGTCTATAAAAAGGCATATGTTATAACTTGCACTGCTGGGGTTAATATGAAATGGACACATTTGAATGACACTAGGAGGTACTGTTATGTGTATCTTAATGTGATAAAGAAAACACTGTCGTCATGCTAAAAATACACTTGTTTTATTAACTGAACATGAAATATCAAGAGAAACTATGGCTTCTAGTTAAACCATACAACCCACTGTTTACTTTAATAGGAGCAAAACAAGCTGTAACACACTGCACATTTAAATGTTTTTTTATCATTGTGAGTTACAGAGTAAGGAATTGTACATTTAAATGGTCTTTCATCAATGTGAGTTACAGTTGAACAAAAGCAACCAAATCCAATCCGTCATACCATTTAAAATAAAATAAAATTAGAAGCTGCAATGTGCATCATTTATAAACACTAAAATCAACTCAAGCCTAAGGCTATCTACTAGTACTATGGGCAATTAATTAATTAAGTAATGTCACTGCCAAAATTGACAATAGATTAAAGAAATCAATCCCACAGGCCATGGACTATGCAAGCTCAGTGTCACTAATTATTTTTGTTCAACCATTTTAGCTAGCGCCATATATGACGCCATCCAACGGAATTTGTTAGAACTACGAACTACGTAACCTAGGCTGTTGTTATTCCTTCGAGTTCGTAACCGGAAATTGTACAATTATGCGTGTTCTAACGATGTGACAAGTATATTTAATTAACTACATGTCTTCAATGCGCTTAGCGGACAACCAGACAACGATCACAAAATGGTTTATGTTAGCGCCTTCCGCCCACGTCCCTGTTTACATTGGTTGACACGAGGTAGCAGGGGCGCCATGACACTTCGCAACGTTCCAAAAGGTAAATTCTTGTTACCTTTCAGGACTTTTGCAATGATTATCTGTATTTTTTATCATGTTGAATGATCGCTGTAATAGTCTTGCCGGAATATAATATAATATTAAAAGAACAGTTTTTGATCAGAGGCAAGGGTCGAGGGTCGGCATCGTAACAAATATTTTTCTTTTGTTCTTGAAAAAATGCGTAGGGTCGCACGAAAATACTAGGGACGGTCGGGTTACCGGAAACACAGGCATTATTTTAGTTGGCCTAACTAATATATACGTAGCTAGCTCGATTACTTTGAGATATTAGGATGTGTGAATAGTTTTAATTTAATTGGACCTGGTGTTCATTGATGTGTCACAGACTGATTTAGTGATTAACGCCTGTAACGATGTTGTGTGAGATTGTTTACTGGTTGGAGACTTGGAGTAGTGCGTGGTGTTGTATCAAGTGTTGGTGCATCCTGCCTGGAGTAGTGCATGGTGTTGTATCAAGTGTTGGAGCATCCTGCCTGGATTAGTGCATAGTGTTGTATCAATTGTTGGAGCATCCTGCCTGAAGTAGTGCATGGTGTTGTATCAAGTGTTGGAGCATCCTGCCTGGAGTAGTGCATGGTGTTGTATCAAGTGTTGGAGCATCCTGCCTGGAGTAGTGCATGATGTTGTATCAAGTGTTGGAGCATCCTGCCTGGAGTAGACTGTCACATTGACCACCTGAGGTTGGAGTGAGACACTTACTGAAGTAGATTCAACACTCATGTATACATAATACTTAAGAATTTTCGTCAACATTAATAATGTAAACATGTGTGGTGGGCACTGGTGGTATTTATTCTTCAGATATAGCTTAGGTGTGGTCACAAAACTTTGCAAAGTCCAAGAAACGTTCTGCGTTTAGCATTCTCCATCCTGCCCCACCCTGTCAATATATCGTATGGAACTTGTGATTTTTATAATCCAAAATGACTTAGCATCAATTAGAATGAATATATGTTTGACTCACTCTGTGGCGTGACTGTAGCAATGTATTTTCCCTGTGATATGTGGTGACAACCAACCCCCGCCCCTCCTGAGTAGTGGTGAAAGGGTTGTGGGACTTTATGCACCCCCCCCCCCCCGGGCCCCCTATATCTGTTGTCTTGGTCTTGGCTGCTGTCAAGGAGGATACTGTTGGCAGTGGGTGGTATTGTGGACAGTTACATAGTTTAGTAGATTAGTGGTGCACTTATGGCTATGTAGGAGTGAGTTATTCTGTGCTGACAAGGAGGAAGGCAGTTTACGTGTCGACTCACTTGGCTAACTGCTGTGGCATTTGTTCCACAATTTGATTCTGCTTTGAAAGTGCTATTCCAATAATAGTTAAATCAGATTTGGAACTTTTTGACAGGACCAACCAATGTGTCAGCCATATGTTGTGCAGTTGTTTTCATCAGATTGTTTTGATGCTGTAGATACCTTACTTAAGTCTCGTTTCCCCATACAGCCCCTTCTGGGGCTAACCTAGGAGTTGTGCAGTGCACATTGCGAAGGTTGCGTGAAATTGAATTTAACAAATAATTTAAAAAAATAACTAAAATAAATAATTGTGTAAACCAAGTGCAATTAATAATTTATGCAGATTAAAAACACAGTCTCTGTATCTACAGTCTGGTAAGGTGGGCTGAAGCAACAAGGTGGATGGTACTCAGAGCTTCTTGGAATGGGTGTAGTGTTCTTGTTTTTCTTTGTTTTCTTAGCATTAGCATGAGTTTTGTCCTGTTTTCTTTGTAGTCTGATTATTTTGTTGTGATCCAGGGTAAATGCGGTTTTGATTTTGTTATACGGCTAGGGATGGATTGTTCTATCAGCTTAGTGTAGTTTTGGTAAAAGAAGTTCCAATTTGAGTCGATGTCTAGATTATCAGGATTTTGGGCAAAATTCTGTTGTGCAAGAAGGGTACAGTTTGATCTGAGGGCTTCCCAGTTAGCAGACTTAAAGTTGTACACTTTGTGTGGTGGTTTGGTTTTCTTCTTTGGGTTCATATTAATGTGAAAGAGAACAGCTTCGTGATCGCTCATGCCTGTCACTGTGTTTACGTTGGAGATAAGGGCGGGGTTTGATGTAAGTACATTTAAGGTTCATTTACCATATTTGTTAAACCATATTCACTGACTATTTCAAGTAGTTTGTTGTGTTTTCTTGCTATGTGCTGGTTTGTTGTACAGAGGTTTTCCCAGTTGATAGGTTTAGGTCCCCTGCGATTATAACTGATGGAGGAAGTTTGCAACCATGGTAGAGGATAGCCAGGGATTCATATAGAGCTTCAGGGATGTTGTATGATCATTTGGGGGTCAGTAGTAAGATGCCAAATAGATGGCTTTGTTATGTAGTATTCAGTTTATCTTGGAGGTCTGCAATTATGTCATTTCTCAGTGCTATTAGAACACCACCTCCATGAGTGTTGTGGTCCTTTCTGATTGCTTCATAGTTTGTGGGGAGAAAGGAATATGTGGGGATGCTTGAATCAAGTTTAGTTTCCACTAGAAAGGGTATGTCAGGGTTTGTTGAATTTATTGTTGCCTGAAGTTGGGATATTTTGGCTTGACACTGTTGTAGTTGATCAACATGACTTTTAGTTTAGATTTTGTTTTAGCATTTGCTCGGTCGCGGGTAGATGTATTTGCTGGATTAATTGGAAATGTAGGGTTTTAGTCATCCATGGTATTTGTGTAGTTACTGCTGTCTGGAAGAGACTGCAGAACTGAGTATTGGTTATGTTGCTTGAGAATAGACATCTGGAATAGTTTGGGAGCCCACAACAAGAGCAAAACCATAGGACACTGTTGTGTTTTAATTGTTCATATGTGGTATCATTTATTTGAACACACGAGGTGTGGTACCAGCAGTCACATTCATCACATTGGATGGCATGGTGATGTTCATGTACCTCATGACTGCAGGTGACACACGAGGTGTGGTACCAGCAGTCACATTCATCACATTGGATGGCATGGTGGTGTTCATGTACCTCATGACTGCAGGTGCCACACGAGGTGTGGTACCAGCAGTCACAGTCATCACATTGGATGGCATGGTGGTGTTCATGTACCTCATGACTGCAGGTGTCACACGAGGTGTGGTACCAGCAGTCACACTCATCACATTGGATGGCATGGTGATGTTCATGTACCTCATGACTGCAGGTGACACACGAGGTGTGGTACCAGCAGTCACACTCATCACATTGGATGGCATGGTGGTGTTCATGTACCTCATGACTGCAGGTGACACACGAGGTGTGGTACCAGCAGTCACATTCATCACATTGGATGGCATGGTGATGTTCATGTACCTCACGACTGCAGGTGACACACGAGGTGTGGTACCAGCGGTCACACTCATCACATTGGATGGCATGGTGATGTTCATGTACCTCATGACTGCAGGTGACACACAAGGTGTGGTACCAGCAGTCACACTCATCACATTGGATGGCATGGTGATGTTCATGTACCTCACGACTGCAGGTGACACACGAGGTGTGGTACCAGCAGTCACAGTCATCACATAGGATGGCATGGTGGTGTTCATGTACCTCACGACTGCAGGTGACACACGAGGTGTGATACCAGCAGTCACATTCATCACATTGGATGGCATGGTGGTGTTCGTGTACCTCATGACTGCAGGTGACACACAAGGTGTGGTACCAGCAGTCACAGTCATCACATTGGATGGCATGGTGATGTTCATGTACCTCATGACTGCAGGTGACACACGAGGTGTGGTACCAGCAGTCACAGTCATCACATTGGATGGCATGGTGGTGTTGATATACCTCATGACTGCAGGTGTCACACGAGGTGTGGTACCAGCAGTCACACTCATCACATTGGATGGCATGGTGATGTTCATGTACCTCATGACTGCAGGTGACACACGAGGTGTGGTACCAGCAGTCACATTCATCACATTGGATGGCATGGTGGTGTTCATGTACCTCATGACTGCAGGTGCCACACGAGGTGTGGTACCAGCAGTCACAGTCATCACATTGGATGGCATGATGGTGTTCATGTACCTCACGACTGCAGGTGTCACACGAGGTGTGGTACCAGCAGTCACATTCATCACATTGGATGGCATGGTGGTGTTCATGTACCTCATGACTGCAGGTGTCACATGAGGTGTGGTACCAGCAGTCACATTCATCACATTGGATGGCATCACATTGGATACCAGCAGCATGGCATGTGATGTTCATGTACCTCATGACTGCAGGTGACACACGAGGTGTGGTACCAGCAGTCACAGTCATCACATTGGATGGCATGGTGGTGTTCATGTACCTCATGACTGCAGGTGACACACGAGGTGTGGTACCAGCAGTCACAGTCATCACATTGGATGGCATGGTGATGTTCATGTACCTCATGACTGCAGGTGACACACGAGGTGTGGTACCAGCAGTCACATTCATCACATTGGATGGCATGGTGGTGTTCATGTACCTCATGACTGCAGGTGCCACACGAGGTGTGGTACCAGCAGTCACAGTCATCACATTGGATGGCATGGTGGTGTTGATATACCTCATGACTGCAGGTGTCACACGAGGTGTGGTACCAGCAGTCACAGTCATCACATAGGATGGCATGGTGGTGTTCATGTACCTCACGACTGCAGGTGACACACGAGGTGTGGTACCAGCAGTCACATTCATCACATTGGATGGCATGGTGGTGTTCATGTACCTCATGACTGCAGGTGACACATGGGAAGTAGTCCACAAATGTAAAATAGGGACAGGCTGTAGGGTTTAGTTGGCATCATCTTGTTTTTCTTTGTAACTGTGATTTTGGGAAAGGATGGCAGCTTTCTTGTCAGCATTGTTGAAAATGTTGGGAGGTCATCTTCACTTGTGGAGTTTTGGTGGAGGTATCTATGCATGTTTGCAGCAACAAAGCACAGGGCTATGATCAGTGTGAACTTCATGTCGAGGCCAGGGAGTGGATTGAGAAATATAATGCCTTCAGATTAGCTAAAGTCACATTTAAGTAGAATAAACTAAACTGTTTAAAACAGTGCATGTGCTGGGTTTGACTTTGAGCTGGTGCAAACACTAACAGGTAGGTGGTAGGGTATATGAATATTAGTAAGTTTTAGTCCTGGGCTGACTCAGAACTCAGGGTATTTTAAAACACAGGGGTGACACTTGTACACCCGCAGGAGGGTATGTTAATAAGTTCAGGAGATGGTAAAACAGAGGGTGAGTTATTATTTCTTACTTAGATGTTGTTAAGCTTGAGCTATTTTAGTAATGTCTAGTTTATGTGGCTCATATAGCAAATGTACATTTACTTTGTAAGAATGTGCTGAAGTAATATACATTTATTTTGTAAGAATGTGCTAATTATTTGAGTGGCTTTGGGGATGATTTTTGTTCCGCGCACTTTGCTCACTGTTTAAAATGGTATAAATCTGCCATTTTGATTTTAAAGTTTGTCACTCTCCTTGCTAGACGACACAACAGGTGTGTTTTGGCAGCAACATGTTCTTGCTGCCTCACAGGTGTAAGATCCTAGCAACTGGGTGTTGTATAATTTTGAAAAAAATTAAATTATAATTACATCTGTATTTTGAATTATTTTCATTAATTTCATTTAAACATAGGCCAGTGGCTTCCTTGACCATATTTTTGCTTTCGATAACAATCCTGTTCTTGTTAAATATTGTATGTGGTGAATGATCTTGGTTTGTGTGCGATTGGTGGTGAATAGATATATTGTGGTAATGAGAACTCGGCAAAGTTCCAGTAGAGGCCCTGTGGGTGCCACCACTACTGTCTGTCTACTTGCCCAGTGTAGGGTGTGTACAGTTGAGGACAGGCCCTAGTTAGTGTCATAACGTCATGACTGGGGACACGGCGGCCCACACTGTGGCTCACACCCTGGCTCACACAGCAGTTGAGGTTATTAGTTTCACTTGATTACCTTCCACATGCTGTTGCTTCATTGAGGCATGTACCAGTGGACCCGCTGTTACAGGGGACTAGCAAGTCGTGTGTCTGTTTGTGTGGGCACTGCAGTGGCAAATGAGATGCCTGAAATGCATTGAATCCCACCGTGGTTGGACGTGTAATGTAGGTGTCTGTTTTCACTGTTTGTGGGAGTTATGTATGTTTGTGACTTGTCTCTGGTCTTGTTGTCGTTGATTTGTTATGTGTTGGGTTGGTGTCATTTCTATGCTTGTCTCTGTGTCATCAATCAAACAGTAACAGTTATGTACCAAGCGGTTGAATCTTGTGGCGTTAGCAAGTGGAGCTATAAAAGGCGTGTGGGATTTCACTGTTTGTAAGTGTAATTTTCGAGGATGTGTGGGTTTATAAGTGAAGTAACAAAGGTATATGGGGTTTGTAAGTTACAAACTAACAGAGGGTATGTGGTGTCTGTACATAAACTTATGCAGCATGTGTGGGGTTTGTAAATTAATTTACAGAGAGTATGGGGTTTGTAAGTGAAATAATAGAGGGGTATAGGATTTGCAAGTTAATTTAGAGAAAGATTTTAGGGTTTGTAAGTGAAATAATACAGGGGATGTGGATTTGCAAGTTAATTTAGAGAAAGATTTTAGGGTTTGTAAGTGAAATAATACAGGGGATGTGGGGTTTGTGTGAGTGAAATAATACAGGGAATGAGGGGTTTGTGTGAGTGAAATAATACAAGGGATGTGGGGTTTGCGTGAGTGATAATACAAGGGATGTGGGGTTTGTGTGAGTAAAATAATACAGGGGATGTGGGGTTTGTGTGAGTGAAATAATACAAGGGATGTGGGGTTTGTGTGAGTGAAATAATACAAGGGATGTGGGGTTTGTGTGAGTGAAATAATACAGGGGATGAGGGGTTTGTGTGAGTGCAATAATACAAGGTACGTGGGGTTTGTGTGAGTGAAATAATACAGGGGATGTGACGTTTGTGTGAGTGAAATAATAAAAGGGATGTGGGGTTTGTAAGTGAAATAATACAAGGCATGAGGGGTTTGTTTGAGTGAAATAATACAGGGGATGTGAGGTTTGTGTGAGTGAAATAATAAAAGGGAAGTGGGGTTTGTGTGAGTGAAATAATACAGGGGATGGGGGGTTTGTGTGAGTGCAATAATACAGGGGATGTGGGGTTTGTGTGAGTGAAATAATACAGGGGATGTGAGGTTTGTGAGTGAAATAATACAAGGGATGTGGGGTTTGTAAGTGAAATAATACAAGGGATGAGGGGTTTGTGTGAGTGGAATAATATACGGGGTGTGGGGTTTGTGTGAGTGAAATAATACAGGGGATGTGGAGTTTGTGTGAGTGAAATAATACAAGGGATGTGGGGTTTGTAAGTGAAATAATACAAGGGATGTGGGGTTTGTGTGAGTGAAATAATACACGGGATGTGGGGTTTGTGTGAGTGATAATACAAGGGATGTGGGGTTTGTGTGAGTGAAATAATACAGGGGATGTGGGGTTTGTGTGATTGAAATAATACAAGGGATTTGGGGTTTGTGTGAGTGAAATAATACAGGGGATGTGGGGTTTGTGTGAGTGAAATAATAAAAGGGATGTGGGGTTTGTAAGTGAAATAATACAAGGGATGAGAGGTTTATGTGAGTAAAATAATACAAGGGATGTGGGGTTTGTAAGTGAAATAATACAAGGGATGAGAGGTTTATGTGAGTAAAATAATACAAGGGATGTGGGGTTTGTAAGTGAAATAATACAAGAGATGAGGGGTTTGTGTGAGTGGAATAATACACGGGGTGTGGGGTTTGTGTGAGTGAAATAATACAGGGGATGTGGAGTTTGTGTGAGTGAAATAATACAACGGATGTGGGGTTTGTAATTGTAATAATACAAGGGATGTGGGGTTTGTAAGTGAAATAATACAAGGGATGAGGGGTTTGTGTGAGTGAAATAATACAAGGGATGTGGGGTTTGTGTGAGTGAAATAATACAGAGGATGTGGGGTTTGTGTGAGTGAACTAACACAGGGGATGTGGGGTTTGTGTGAGTGAAATAATACAGGGGATGTGGGGTTTGTGTGAGTGAAATAATACACGGGATGTGGGGTTTGTGTGAGTGAAATAATACAGGGGATGTGGGGTTTGTGTGAGTGAAATAATACAGGGGATGTGGGGTTTGTGTGAGTGAAGTTTAAAATGTGTGTCAGTTTGTTTATGAAGTTACAAAGTGTGTGTGGGCTTTGTCAGTGGAGTTACAAAATGTATGTGGGCTTTATCAGTGAAGTTACAAAGTGTGTGTGGGGTTTGTCAGTGAAGTTAAAAACTGTGTTGTGTTTCTCAATGAAGTTACAAAGTGTGTATGGGGTTTGTTTATGAAGTTACAAAGTGTGTGTGGGGTTTGTCAGTGAAGTTACAAAGTGTGTGTGGGGTTTGTCAGTGAAGTTACAAAGTGTATGTAGGGTTTGTCAGTGAAGTTACAAAGTGTATGTGGGGTTTGTCAGTGAAGTTACAAAGTGTATGTAGGATTTGTTTATGAAGTTTCAAAGTGTATGTGGGGTTTGTCAGTGAAGTTACAAAGTGTATGTGGGGTTTGTCAGTGAAGTTACAAAGTGTATGTGGGGTTTGTCAGTGAAGTTACAAAGTGTATGTGGGGTTTGTCAGTGAAGTTACAAAGAGTATGTAGGGTTTGTCATTGAAGTTACAAAGTGTATGTGGGATTTGTCAGTGAAATTACTAAGTGTATGTGGGGTTTGTCAGTGAAGTTACAAAGTGTATGTGGGGTTTGTCAGTGAAGTTACAAAGTGTATGTGGGGTTTGTCAGTGAAGTTACAAAGTGTATGTGGGGTTTGTCAGTGAAGTTACAAAGTGTATGTGGGGTTTGTCAGTGAAGTTACAAAGTGTATGTAGGATTTGTTTATGAAGTTTCAAAGTGTATGTGGGGTTTGTCAGTGAAGTTACAAAGTGTATGTGGGGTTTGTCAGTGAAGTTACAAAGTGTATGTGGGGTTTGTCAGTGAAGTTACAAAGTGTATGTGGGGTTTGTTAGTGAAGTTACATAGTGTATGTGGGGTTTGTCAGTGAAGTTACAAAGTGTATGTGGGGTTTGTCAGTGATGTTACAAAGTGTATGTAGGGTTTGTCAGTGAAGTTACAAAGTGTATGTGGGGTTTGTCAGTGAAGTTACAAAGTGTATGTAGGGTTTGTCAGTGAAGTTACAAAGTGTATGTGGGGTTTGTCAGTGAAGTTACAAAGTGTATGTGGGGTTTGTCAGTGAAGTTACAAAGTGTATGTGGGGTTTGTCAGTGAAGTTACAAAGTGTATGTAGGATTTGTTTATGAAGTTTCAAAGTGTATGTGGGGTTTGTCATTGAAGTTACAAAGTGTATGTGGGGTTTGTCAGTGAAGTTACAAAGTGTATGTGGGGTTTGTCAGTGAAGTTACAAAGTGTATGTGGGGTTTGTCAGTGAAGTTACAAAGTGTATGTGGGGTTTGTCAGTGACGTTACAAAGTGTATGTGGGGTTTGTCAGTGAAGTTATAAAGTGTATGTGGGGTTTGTCAGTGAAGTTACAAAGTGTATGTGGGGTTTGTTAGTGAAGTTACAAAGTGTATGTGGGGTTTGTCAGTGACGTTACAAAGTGTATGTGGGGTTTGTCAGTGAAGTTGCTAAGTGTATGTGGGGTTTGTCAGTGAAGTTACAATGTGTATGTAGGGTTTGTCAGTGAAGTTACAAAGTGTATGTAGGGTTTGTCAGTGAAGTTACAAAGTGTATGTAGGGTAGTGTTGGTTCGATATTCGATATATCAAAGTATCGCGATACTTGTGAAAGTTCGATACCGATACTTCGTGGTATCGCGATACTTCAATATTTTGGTATCGAACGGCCACAGTTCGATACCTTCGATACTTTGACGATACCTTCGATACTTTATCGATACCTTCGATACTTTGTCGATACCTATACTTCGATATCGAGTCCATTCGACGTCGATGCGAAGACGTAACATCGTTTTCGAAGACGAAGTTACGGCCAGATGTACGGAAAGTACGGCTACTCCGCTGCGGGCTTCGCTTCCTAACTTGACAGGGTTGACTATGTTGTATGTATTAGGCCGCTTAGGCGTGGTTCTTTTTCAAAAAACATAATAAAATGTAACATCTCAGTGGTTTTAAAAAGCTTCATTGTGGAGTCAGTTTCCAAAAAAGTCTGTATATAAATAATTATTTGAGTGCGATCTCAGCTTAGCCTCGATTATTGAAACCTCGTTACGACATTGGGTGGCACTACCGTTTGCTTCACCACTTTACCTTGCCCACTCTACAGCATACCAAAAACACACAACATTCCAGTAATTTTATAGAATGTTTATTGCACGCATTAGAGTATTCATGAATCTAGTTTAATATAGTAATAATAATATAAATAATTATTCAAGCGCGACACACTAGACTCGTTTACCCAGGTTCCGTTTGGTGGCTCTATGTTTTGCTGTTTGATGGCGCCACCGTTTGCCATACTCGCTCAACCAAGATGAACGACAAAATGTCAAAACGCACATCGCCAATTTTGGGAAGTCGTGGTAACTCTAACAACAGTAACAACGTCAACGAGAACGACGTGTTCCATCAAAATTTTCGTCAGAAACCAAGCAAATGACATTTAGTAGTAGTTACAGTCGAAGTGAATCGCCTTCGGTTGCAGAGTCTACTGCGGCGACAGCGTCAAGAAGTGACGTACGCGATGTGACTACCAGTTTTATTTATTTATTATTACTAGGTATTTTATTGCTATTGTCTGTAATACTGTATTGTTTTAATGTTACATTACAATTACTTTTACAACATTAATAAATTAGAATTAAACAATTACAATTTACAACTGTTATTTGGTTATTGAAATAAAATGAAAATTGCATATTAATCATTGTTTGCATAACTATATCAATTAGTAAGTATCAATGGTTAAGTTGAAAATTGAATAGATGTACCATATAGACTACTATAGTTCCCAATAGATGCTCAGAACGTGAGCTAAGACTTTGGTGCACGACTATTTGTTTCTCAAAAGTGGTACCAGGTAACACTTTTTCAAACACACAGTCAGCAGTGCATTTCTACCAAACTGACTGATGCAACATCGACACATGTCAAGAATGCAACATGTTGCAGCTAAAGGCACACACGCACACTATGAATGACCTATCAAGCATCTGCAAGGTGGCACTAGCAACAGTATTACCATCAGTTATGTCTAGCATGCATTCATTCATGAAAAATCGACTTTTATACATGTTTCCCTAATGAAAAACAGTGTGTGCTTCTATGCTATTAGTCTAGATGGATAGTGTGTTTCTATTGGGATGTATACTGTATATGAATTAGACTTACAACATAAGTATCGAGTATCGAACAAAATTCTAGTATCGATCGATATCGAAGAATTCTGGTATCGAACCAGCACTAATGTAGGGTTTGTCAGTGAAGTTACAAAGTGTATGTGGGGTTTGTCAGTGAAGTTACAAAGTGTATGTGGGGTTTGTCAGTGAAATTACAATGTGTATGTGGGGTTTATCAGTGAAGTTGCAAAGTGTATGTGGGTTTGTCAGTGAAGTTACAAAGTGTATGTGGGGTTTGTCAGTGAAATTACAAAGTGTATGTGGGGTTTGTCAGTGAAATTACAATGTGTATGTGGGGTTTATCAGTGAAGTTGCAAAGTGTATGTGGGTTTGTCAGTGAAGTTACAAAGTGTATGTGGGGTTTGTCAGTGAAATTACAAAGTGTATGTGGGGTTTGTCAGTGAAATTACAATGTGTATGTGGGGTTTATCAGTGAAGTTGCAAAGTGTATGTGGGTTTGTCAGTGAAGTTACAAAGTGTATGTGGGGTTTGTCAGTGAAATTACAAAGTGTATGTGGGGTTTGTCAGTGAAATTACAATGTGTATGTGGGGTTTATCAGTGAAGTTGCAAAGTGTATGTGGGTTTGTCAGTGAAGTTACAAAGTGTATGTGGGGTTTGTCAGTGAAATTACAAAGTGTATGTGGGGTTTATCAGTGAAGTTGCAAAGTGTATGTGGGGTTTGTCAGTGAAGTTACAAAGTGTATGTGGGGTTTGTCAGTGAAGTTACAAAGTGTATGTGGGGTTTGTCAGTGAAGTTACTGTTGCAGACTGTCATTGTTTATTAAGTGATATCACCTACTACTTGACATTGGTTATGTGAATGGAATGTTTTTGTGCAGTAATTACAATGTAGCTGAATGATTGCAATAACTCACATTCATGCACATGTCTCCCACAGGGAAGTATAAATTTATTTACTATAAAGTGCCTCTCATTTCAAAAAACCTTTAGCTATATCTAGCAGATAGGGTGTGTTGTTTGGTGGCTGGTCAGTATTTGTTATTGTCCCAGAACTTTTTCAACCGTCTAATTACGTATTCCACCCATCCAGTCAGGTAGTCTGTAAACTCACGTGCTTGCGTACCTTTATGAAGCAAGCTTCGGCAGGTGAAATAGGGTTTGAATACTTGCACATGTCCCTGCTGTGACCTCCTGTCATGATGTATGGCAGCAGTGTTTTTTTTTCACTTCTCCGCCAAGTCTTTTATGTTGACATTGAATCACGATCACCTGAATAAGTTAACTTAACCCTTTGCTCTACCCTTACTGACTTTGGTGGGAAAATCTTGGGACTGGATCATTTAGATTTTGCAGTGCAGGAAAATTTGGAAAAGCAGTGGAAATATTGATCAGGTAAGTATAATTTTGTGTCAGTATTATTCATAAACTACCTGTAGAAACGATTATAGCTAAGAGTTAGTCAGAGAAAGTATTTTAGACTACCTTAGCTTTCATGAGCGATATTAGAAGGTTTGTTGATAAATCGTTGTGTTACGCCCATTCGCTAGGGGCTCATAGTGTATGTCTAACGTAGGATAGTTGGGCACCAGGTGATAGGTCAGTCTAATTCAGAGTATTGTTTTATTTATACTTTCTAAAGACTATGTAGAAAGGCAAAAACTATTTTGAATAGCTAATTAGATTATTATCGTTATTATTAAATAAATTCTGATATGGCGCCTTGCAAGCGGCAAGTCAAGGCAAAGCGACATTTGTTGTGCGATGACTGCCACAGCTGGGTGGATTTTGCCTTGTCCCGCTGTGGGAAGTCACGGGCAGATACTAAGGAAGAAGGATTCACCTTTCAGTGCATTGGGTGTTGGAAGGTGGAATGTCTGCTGAAGGGGGTAGTTAGGTTGTGAGATATTGTGAAAGGGGTGGAGATGAGAATCAGCAGGAGCCAGGTGCAACGGAGGGAGACGACAGGGAGAGATCGAGTTGGGAATACTGTGAGACTGAAGGAGCAGAGTAGTGGCAAGATGATGGCAAGAAGACTGAGGAAAGGAGACTAAGAGGAGGGCAGGTGATTACTTACTTACTTATGCCTGTCACCCCTACTGGGGCATAGCCAACAACTGCCCCCCAGCGTCCCCTGTCCTGGGCAATTTTCTCCAGTTGGTTCCAGGTGTAGCCCATCCTGCTGGTGTCTGCTTCAAGTACTAGGCGCCAAGTGTTTTGTGGTCGACCTCTTTTCCTATTTCCCTGCAGGTTCTGCCTGATCCATCCTTATCTTCTTTTCCTGATTTCCTCTTCCACAGGAAGGTGACTGGTCCTCTGCCACAGATCCACATTTCGGATTTTATTTGGCCAATGAATCCAAAGTATTCACTGCGGGCAGTTGTTGGTGAAGGTCTGCACCATCTTGATAGTTGCCATTGTTGTCCTCCAAGTCTCGGACCCATAAAGTAGGACAGATTTGACATTGGAGTTGAAGAGCCTGACCTGACCAATGGATTTGGTATTCCAGATGTTCGTGAGTTGTAGGAAGGCGGTTCTGGCTTTGCCAATTCTTGCTCTAATGTCGGCATCTGTCCTAGAACTTGTGACTGAAACAGTAGAGAAGGTATTGGGGAATGGCAAGGGAGGGTATTTACTAGTACACGTAGGGACAAATAATGCTGACAGGGAGGGAACAACTGGGATAGAACAGAAGTACACACAGTTAGTGAGGAAGTTAAAAAAGACAATAGTTGGACAGATTATTCTCTCAGGTATTTTGCCAATAATGGGAGGAAGGGGGGGGGCAACATATAGAAACTGCAAGAGGATGGCGATCAACACACTAGTTGAGCAGATGTGTGAAGAAGAGGGGGTGGGATTCATAGATTTGTGGGGATAGTTTGTTGGTAGGGAAGATATGTACATGAGATATGGCCTCCATCTAAGTGGAAAGGGGGCAGCAGTTTTCTCAGAGATTCTGCTGCGATCTGTTGACAGTGGGACAGGTTGCATTTATTTAAACTAGATGCGCAGGGGGTAGTGCTGGTTCGATATTCAATATATCGAAGTATCGCGATACTTGTGAAAGTTCGATACCGATACTTCGTGGTATCGCGATACTTCGATATTTTGGTATCGAACGGCCATAGTTCGATACCTTCGATATTTCGATACGTCGATATTTCGATACCTTCGATATTTCGATACCTTCGATACTTTGTCGATACTTATACTTCGATATCGAGTCCATTCGACGTCGATGCGAAGACGTAACATCGTTTTGGAAGACGAAGTTACGGCCGGATGTACGGAAAGTACGGCTACTCCTCTGCGGGCATCGCTTCCTAACTTGACAGGGTTGACTATGTTGTATGTATTAGGCCGCTTAGGCGTGGTTCTTTTTAAAAAAAACATAATAAAATGTAACATCTCAGTGGTTTTATAAAGCTTTATTGTGGAGTCAGTTTCCAAAAAAGTATGTATATAAATAATGATTTTAGTACGATCTCAGCTTAGCCTCGATTATTCAAGCCTCGTTACGACGTTGGGTGGCACTACCGTTTGCTTCACCACTTTACCTTGCCCACTCTACAGCGTATCAAAAACACACAACATTCCAGTAATTTTATAGAGTGTTTATTGCACGCATTAGTATTCATGAATGTAGTTTAATATAATAATAATAATATAAATAATTATTCAAGCGCGACACACTAGATTCGTTTACCCAGGTTCTGTTTGGTGGCGCTATGTTTTGCTGTTTGATGGCGCCACCGTTTGCCGCACTCGCTCAACCAAGATGAACGACATAATGTCAAAACGCACATCGCGAGTTTGGCAGTTTTTGTTTAACAAATACGGAAACACTGTAGAGTGTCTACTATGCCAGAAACGCTCCCCCAAAACTAGTGGGGGAAATACATCGAATTTGACGAAACATGTCACTGTCCATCATCCAAGAGACTACCAAAACATGATGATTTAAGGAAGTCGTGGTAACACTAACAGTAACAACGTCAACGAGAACGACGTGTTCCGTCAACATTTTCGTCAGAAACCAAGCAATGGACATTTAGTAGTAGTTACAGTCGAAGTGAATCGCCATCGGTTGCAGAGTCTACTGCGGGCCACGGCGACAGCGTCAAGAAGTGACGTACACGATGTGACTACCAGTTTTATTTATTTACTATTACTAGGTATTCTATTGCTATTGAGTATTGTCTGTAATACTGTATTGTTTTAATTTTACATTACAATAACTTTTACAACATTAATAAATTAGAATTAAACAATTACAATTTACAACTGTTATTTGGTTATTGAAATAAAATGAAAATTGTATATTAATCATTGTTTGCATAACTATATCAATTAGTATGTACCAATAGTTAAGTTGAAAATTGAATAGGTGTACCGTATAGACTACTATAGTTCTCAATAGACGCCCAGAGCGTGTGCTAAGACTTTGGTGCACGACTATTTGTTTCTCAAAAGTGGTACCAGGCAACACTTTTTCAAACACACAGTCAGCAGTGCACATCTACCAAACTGACTGATGCAACATTGACACATGATAAGAATGCAACATGTTGCAGCTAAAGGCACACACGCACAGTATGAATGACATATCAAGCAGCTTGCAAGGTGGCGCTAGCAACAGTATTGCCATCAGTTATGTCTAGCATGCATTAATTAATGAAAAATCTACTTTTATCCATGTTTCCTTAATGAAAAACAGTGTGTGCTTCTATGCCATTAGTCTAGATGGATAGTGTGTTTCTATTGGGATCTATACTCTATATGAATTAGACTTACAACGTAAGTATCGAGTATCGAAAAAAATTCGGGTATCAATATCGAAGAATTCTGGTATCGAACCAGCACAGGGGGGATTCACAGAGAAGCCTGAAACTGGAGGCATAGATAAAGACAGCACAAATAAATCAGCAAAGAACAGCCTGGAAAACTGTTCTGAAGCTGGATATAAATGCGTTTGTTTAAATGCAAGGAACATAGTAAACAAAAGAAGTGAACTAATCATTCTGGTAGAAGATATTGACCCTCACATAATATATAACCGAATCATGGGCCACCACCGATATTATCAGATACTGAATTGGAACGAACAGGCTATGTAATGTTTAGGAAAGATAGAATAGGAAGAAGGGGAGGTGGAGTTATTTTATATGTTAAAGAATCTATCCAGGCTTATGAAATAAAATTAGAAAGAGAAGCAGATTGCAAAGAAGCTGTTTGGTGTAACATAGTTACAGGAAACTCAACGTTAACGGTTGGGTTAGTTTAACAAAGTCCAAACATAAGCATAAAAAAGAATGAAAAAGTACAAAACGCTATAAGGGAAGTGAGCAAACGTGACTGTATTATTATGGGAGATGGGTGAGAATGTGTTAGACATAGTGTTGTCCTCACAGAATGAATTAGTTGACAATGTCAAGATATGTCAGCCACTGGGGAGTAGTGATCACAACCAGATACATTTTACCTCAAAGTAGAATCAGAAAGGAATATTAAAAAGCAGTACAGGCGAAATGTCCACAAAGGAAGATATAAGGAATGAGGAAATATTTAGCAAAGATAGACTGGCTAACACATTGAAGAATAAGACAGCAACAGAATGCTGGAATATCTTAATGAAAGAGTGAAATTGAATGTATTGTCAGTAAAATTTGTCCCCTTGAAAAATACTAATAATACCACTGTACAAAACAATAGTTAGGCCTCATGTAGAATATTGTATACAAGCGTGGAGGCCATATGGCAAGAAGGACATAGATATGCTATAAAGAGTATAGAGGAGAGCGACTAAAATTATACCAAAACTGAGCGATTGTTGTTACGAAATATGCCTAAAAGAATGTGGTTTGACAACACTAGAGACCAGGAGATTGAGAGGAGATCAGATAGAATTGTTTAAAATATTGAATGGTTATAAAAATATTGATAGAAATATTTGTCCTCAGTTAAGAAAGATAGAAGGACTAGAGGACATGAAAATATAGATTAAGAAAGTTCTCAATCTCACAAAGGACTGTAAATGAATGGAACAGATTATCTCCTGATTGTGTTGGTGCTGGTAGCGTGAATGTGTTTAAAAATTAAATTGACACACCTTAAAAGGAGTTGGACTCTCGATAAGCCAAAAGGCTTCCTTGTCTATCTGCCATCTAGAGTTAATTCTCTGGGTGGCAATCTTGTTAAAAATCTTGTTAAATCTAACTGCGGTTTGCTTCTGGTGGAATGTTATGTTGTCCATTTACCTTAGGAGCTTCATTGTGTTCAGTGAAACATTTCAATTAGGTAGAAATTATGATAATATAATGTAAACAAAGCATCAATATGTCAAAGCATCAATATGCCAGTGAGAAGAAACTGAAGGCGCGATTGAACAGCATAGTTGGTCATATTGTCAAATGCTAGTGGAAGGATTCGACATAGAAAAAATAATAATAACTGGAATTTGCAGACGTAATATTGTTAATATCAACCATACAAATACAGATAATGTATTGCCAAGATCAACATGTATAAAATATATGTCAGTTAGGAATGTGTTTATACATGGTTCAATTGGTGTTTGATTCTCATGGGAAGACGGTCTCAGGGATGCCCAATCTATGGAAAAATCCGTTTTATACGGAATTTTTACACTTATTTCTATCTACGGACAAACAAATATTTTTAATCGCATCTATGGAATGTTTTTAATTACGCGAAGTAACTGTTGTAGCGATCATGTTATTGGTTGCTGTGCTTGTGTAATGGTTGCTGGCTTGGTAGTTTTGAGCTGTTATATACGACATTAATTATAAGGCCTAGGCTACCCCATTTTTTGAAGCTAATATGTTCCTAACATCTCGTCACCTCAGTTAAGATATACGAATATGGATATTATGATGAAATAGTGCCTTTAATGGTTACTGTTGGCTGTCGGTATAGCGCTCAGAGCAGCATCAGTGTGCGCGTTTTCTAAATTCACTTATCGCTCAAAAACACCACTATGTAAGTGCAATTTGGACCGCTAAAAATGTCCAAATTAAACTGTTTCATAATAATAATTGTTATCAATACTGTTTGTATCTTATGATGTTACGAATGCAAAGGCAAATGTTGTTTTAGTGACTTGACTTTAACTTGCAAGACTTCCTTTTAGGCCTTACTAAGTTACTTCGTTAGTTCATGTCTAGACATTGTTATTGGTGTAACAGATGTACTGAATAATATTACATGTTCAATCATTCCTAGATATAGCTTGAATTAATAGATAGGCCTCGGTAGTGTAGGTGGTAATGCACGTGTGGTGTACATTGACACAAGTTCTACCTTGGCCTAGTTACTGTATGTAACAAAGTGTTTATAGCAAGCCATTGGATACATATACAATCGTATAATTTATCTGTCGTGACATGTTTTATTAGTTTGCAAATGTATATGCAAATATATATATTACTATTTCACGTGCTGTACATTGAATTTTACAAAATCTCAAATTTTTCAACATCAGTGGGGGATCCCTGTGGTCATTTGTAAATCAAACTAGATAGGCCCGGCACAGTGGACGAGTGTTTGTGAGAATGACTAGAGGAAAAGGGTGTAGCAACAGCAGCACTTTGCTATTGTTGGCACTTTTACAAAATCAATGAGATTGACTGCACAGTGCAGTCACAAAGACAACATTCGCATGAGGCTGGTGGCCAGTGCTGGCCTGGGGCACAAGTGACAAAACTGTGTCTGAGATTGAAGTGACGCAATGCAATGTGGACACTGACAGTGGACGGCTAGTCACAGGTAGAACCTTGTATTGTGCTGTGCAATGCATGCATGTGTGTCTGTGTGTGGTTCCAGATCTCTATTGCGTCTTTCTGGAGACAGTCTGGTTACGTGCATGTTTGTGTGTAATGTACCGCTTGCATATTGTGCAAGAAAGATTAAAGTGACGCCTCTTAAACGCTGCTACCATCATTGCTTTAGAACTGAGGCAAGTGACAGTGAAAGTGCCATTTGGTTGAATTGTACAAAGCCTAATCAGATGGATTGAATGACACCAGAGGGACTTAACATGGACTTCCCTGGGAAGTTCGAAGAGCTGCTCAACTTGTGTTGTAGACTCAAATGGCCTCAAGTGTTGTTGTTGTTTTCTAAGTTGGTGCTTTCTATTTCTGCAGTTCTATATCCTTGTGTAGTAGACATACACTAATTACACTGTCTACACTTTCTGTCGGCTGTCACCAGTTGTCATGTCTTAGACCAGTGTCCTTGTGTAGTAGACATACACTGACTACACTTGCTGTAAGCTGTCACCAGTTGTCATGCCTTAGACCTGTGAACTTGTGTAGTAGACATACACTGACTACACTTGCTGTCAGCTGTCACCAGTTGTCATGTCTTAGACCTGTGTCCTTGTGTAGTAGACACACACTGACTACACTTGCTGTCGGCTGTCACCAGTTGTCATGTCTTAGACCTGTGTCCTTGTGTAGTAGACACACACTGACTACACTTGCTGTCGGCTGTCACCAGTTGTCATGTCTTAGACCTGTGTCCTTGTGTAGTAGACACACACTGACTACACTTGCTGTCGGCTGTCACCAGTTGTCATGTCTTAGACCTGTGTCCTTGTGTAGTAGACACACACTGACTACACTTGCTGTCGGCTGTCACCAGTTGTCATATCTTAGACCTGTGTCCTTGTGTAGTAGACACACACTGACTACACTTGCTGTCGGCTGTCACCAGTTGTCATGTCTTAGACCTGTGTCCTTGTGTAGCAGACATACACTGACTACACTTGCTGTCAGCTGTCACCAGTTGTCATGTCTTAGACCTGTGTCCTTGTGTAGTAGACACACACTGACTACACTTGCTGTCGGCTGTCACCAGTTGTCATGTCTTAGACCTGTGTCCTTGTGTAGTAGACACACACTGACTACACTTGCTGTCGGCTGTCACCAGTTGTCATGTCTTAGACCTGTGTCCTTGTGTAGTAGACACACACTGACTACACTTGCTGTCGGCTGTCACCAGTTGTCATGTCTTAGACCTGTGTCCTTGTGTAGTAGACACACACTGACTACACTTGCTGTCGGCTGTCACCAGTTGTCATGTCTTAGACCTGTGTCCTTGTGTAGTAGACACACACTGACTACACTTGCTGTCGGCTGTCACCAGTTGTCATGTCTTAGACCTGTGTCCTTGTGTAGTAGACACACACTGACTACACTTGCTGTCGGCTGTCACCAGTTGTCATGTCTTAGACCTGTGTCCTTGTGTAGTAGACACACACTGACTACACTTGCTGTCGGCTGTCACCAGTTGTCATGTCTTAGACCTGTGTCCTTGTGTAGCAGACACACACTGACTACACTTGCTGTCGGCTGTCACCAGTTGTCATGTCTTAGACCTGTGTCCTTGTGTAGTAGACACACACTGACTACACTTGCTGTCGGCTGTCACCAGTTGTCATGTCTTAGACCTGTGTCCTTGTGTAGTAGACATACACTGACTACACTTGCTGTCAGCTGTCACCAGTTGTCATGTCTTAGACCTGTGTCCTTGTGTAGTAGACACACACTGACTACACTTGCTGTCGGCTGTCACCAGTTGTCATGTCTTAGACCTGTGTCCTTGTGTAGCAGACATACACTGACTACACTTGCTGTCAGCTGTCACCAGTTGTCATGTCTTAGACCTGTGTCCTTGTGTAGTAGACACACACTGACTACACTTGCTGTCGGCTGTCACCAGTTGTCATGTCTTAGACCTGTGTCCTTGTGTAGTAGACACACACTGACTACACTTGCTGTCGGCTGTCACCAGTTGTCATGTCTTAGACCTGTGTCCTTGTGTAGCAGACATACACTGACTACACTTGCTGTCGGCTGTCACCAGTTGTCATGTCTTAGACCTGTGTCCTTGTGTAGTAGACACACACTGACTACACTTGCTGTCGGCTGTCACCAGTTGTCATGTCTTAGACCTGTGTCCTTGTGTAGTAGACACACACTGACTACACTTGCTGTCGGCTGTCACCAGTTGTCATGTCTTAGACCTGTGTCCTTGTGTAGTAGACATACACTGACTACACTTGCTGTCGGCTGTCACCAATTGTCATGTCTTAGACCTGTGTCCTTGTGTAATAGACATACACTGACTATACTTGCTGTAGGCTGTCACCAGTTGTTATGTCTTAGACCTGTGTCCTTGTGTAGTAGACATACACTGACTACACTTGCTGTCGGCTGTCACCAGTTGTCATGTCTTAGACCTGTGTCCTTGTGTAGTAGACACACACTGACTACACTTGCTGTCGGCTGTCACCAGTTGTCATGTCTTAGACCTGTTTCCTTGTGTAGTAGACACACGCTGACTACACTTGCTGTCAGCTGTCACCAGTTGTCATGTCTTAGACCTGTGTCCTTGTGTAGTATACATACACTGACTACACTTGCTGTAGGCTGTCACCAGTTGTCGTGTCTTAGACCTGTGTCCTTGTGTAGTAGACATACACTGACTACACTTGCTGTAGGCTGTCACCAGTTGTCATGTCTTAGACCTGTGTCCTTGTGTAGTAGACATACACTGACTACACTTGCTGTAGACTGTCATCAGTCATCATGTCTTAGACCTGTGTCCTTGTGTAGTAAACATACACTGACTACACTTACTGTAGGCTGTCCCCAGTTGTCATGTCTTAGACCTGTGTCCTTGTTTAGTAGATGTACACTGACTACACTTGCTGTAGGCTGTCACCAGTTGTCATGTCTTAGACCTGTGTCCTTGTGTAGTAGACATACATTGACTACACTTGCTGTAGGCTGTCATCAGTCATCATGTCTTAGACCTGTGCCCTTGTGTAGTAGACATACACTGACTACACTTACTGTAGGCTGTCACTAGTTGTCATGTGTCCTTGTGTAGTTGACATACATTGACTACACGCGCTGTACAGTAGGCTGTCACTATTTGTCATGGCAAACCTTCATTGCTAATTGATGATGCCACACGATGACGGAAATTGTTACAAAGGAACCCAATTAGTTTCTGAGAAATCTTGCCGAATGCCTCAGAGATTCTTGCGTTGGTGGGTTTGTGGAGGAAGGGAGAAGTAATCAGGTAGTCATAGTTGGCATGGTCGTGGCTGTGCTGTTAAGTTGATGTCATGCTGAGATGTTTACTAACTGTAGTGGAACCTCATCATACAGTAGATACACATGTACTTAACACCGCAGCCACTTCCATCGCTGCGTCTAACCTTTGATGCAGTCGGCATGGCATTCTGTTGGCGTCTTAGGAAGCACACATTATTTCCTGCTCTGTTCATGTTATAGTACGATATATATATTAATATATCTCACCATAATTGAGCAAAGATGTATGTGTGTGGGAGGATGTTAATATTTCCCTCAGAGATGGCTTGCACTTTGGGTGGAAAACTTTTTGCAGTTCACCTATGACCTCTCAGATGAAAAGTAATGCCTTTATTTTTTTTAATTCCTCATCGGCAAATTTTTTTTTAATGGTTTCAGGGTTCGTACCAGACGTAAATCGATTGTTCATGACATCACTCATGTTTTCTGCGTTTGTTCCGAGGTCCCTATGTTCACTGATCAGTTCGTCATGTTTTATGTAACTTGTGTTATAAAAAATTGCGTCATTTTCTGCATCTATGTGTATGTCGTGCATTCTGCAAGATGGGCAGTTTTTGTAACTAATGATATAGACTGGTTTCCATGGAAACCAATGGTTTTTGGGGGAAAGGAATGGTGTGGCCTCAGACTTGAGCAGTGTATCAGGCAGTTGGTTGCTCCCTGTGGGAGTCCATAGTGTGCTTTGTAAACCTTTCAGTTGACAGAATCAGTAATCACAGTCAACAGCTGCATGCTGTGTCAACACACTTTGTGTGTGCATACAGGTAGGAAGGTGAGAACACTGTCAGTTTGTGGGACATCAAACACAAGGCCTTGTTTAATAAACACAAGGCCGTGTGTTTGTTGTACAAGGCCTTGTGTTTGTTGTACAAGGCCTTGTGTTTGTTGTACAAGGCTGTGTGTGTGTTGTACAAGGCCTTGGGTTTGTTGTACAAGGCCGTGTGTTTGTTGTACAAAGCCGTGTGTTTGTTGTACAAGGCCTTGTTTGTTGTACAAGGCCTTGTGTTTGTTGTACAAGGCTGTGTGTGTGTTGTACAAGTCCTTGGGTTTGTTGTACAAGGCCGTGTGTTTGTTGTACGAGGACGTGTGTTTGTTGTACAAGGCCGTGTGTTTGTTGTACAAGGCAGTGTGTTTGTTGTACGAGAACGTGTGTTTGTTGTACAAGGCCGTGTGTTTGTTGTACAAGGCCTTGTGTTTGTTGTACAAGGCAGTGTGTTTGTTGTGCAAGGCTTTGTTAGCTGTCCACGTACACAGAGACTCAGCAGCTAAAAGGGCACTGTTGGAGTAAAATACTGTAAGTTCAGTGTTTCTATATGTGATTTCTACACATCAGCTGTTTTCATTTTGGACCTGCCATGTAGCCACGGCTGTAACAGTTGATGTATCGATATATCGCGATGCGCAATATCAGTTATTGATATGTGAAACTATATTGATGCAAGAATATTTAAAATTGACATACCAGCATGCACGCGGGCATGCACGAAGTTAACAAGATGATATAAAAAGTATGAAACAACTAACACTATGAATAAGCTACGGTGAAAGCCAGTTTATGGCATGCTTTTATCTCAGGAATAGTTACGAGGCGTAAACTGAACAACAGTATTGTCACAAAAACATGATAACCGTCTACTTCTGTTTACTTTTATTTATTCGTAGTTGATCAATGAAACAGAGATCTGTTATGTGCGGACTGCATCTTAAAGGTGCTGGATCTTGCCGTAATCCTTCAGAAGGAAACTGATCTTGTTAGTTGCTGTCCTGTCTTAACCTAGACTGGACATATGATCACCGGCCTCATTGACAATGACCCATTGTACGAGTGACCACTGGGCCCATTGCTTGATGCAGTAGCGAAAATGGCCAGAGATCATGTGCCAGAGTGTCCAGTGAGTCATCACCACTATTGATTGCTGTGGCTCTGACTGGTCAGTGGCTTCTCAGGCCCCTTGTGAGACACCGCGACAAACATCCTATCTAGGAGGTAGCTCATTCTGCACTACTTTTGCATATTCCAGGTTTGTGATAATCCAGGTTTGACCCAATTACAGCTGAATAAGCTGTTATCGCTGGTAGTAAGTTGTAATTATGAGTAATGATGTTTGTTTGTTTGTTTGTAGGTGGGACATTTTGCTGTTACTGCAACACAGAAGACGAAAGAACTCGGAAGTACAGTCAATGAGAAGGTATCAGTGCTGTTGCAGTGTTGCTTGTATGCTGGGAATGTGTTAGTTTTTACCAGTCGTGTCGTCTTTCGCTGTTTACGTTGCTGTCGTAGTGCATGCGGTGCAGTTGTTTCCTACCATTGGTATTTGGGATCTGTGTCGCACAGTGCAGTGTTTAACTCGCTGGTTACCAGGTGACTGTCCGCACACGTTTCCATTTAAAATGTATGACTCGACAAAGGAATCGCCTAATTAATAACAGGCAGAAATTGAGTTAGACAAAGACTGTGATTGCTTTGCATCAGTGAAGTTAATTATTTCCAGCTGTCTGTGAAATGTGCAGGCAATAGGTGTGAACCTAATTTGAAATGTTTTTTGAACTCGTGACAATTGTCGAGTACAATATTCAAGGTTCCTGCGTCATTGGTCAGAATGCTGAATGCACTGTCAGAACCTTTTGTGTGGGGCAAAACCTGTTTATGACTTTTTTATATCTAGAATGTTTGGTTGGGGCACATTGTCCTGTGACATTGGGGCACATTACCATTTAACATTGTTATTCCTATATAATGATGGCATAACGTAATATCTTCAGCATATTGTCCTATGACATTTGCCTGTGACATAATGTCTATGGACTTATTTTCAGTGTCTTAATGTCTAATGATATTTCGTCTGAGCATGAGTTCCTGCAAAATTTTGTTACATGTTGTTAGAAGAACATTTAATTCTGTCTTTATCCGTGTATCAACATATCCCATGACATTCTGTCCATGGACATTTTGCCCGGATTCCCCTACGTTGGTGTTCTTGCCTGTGGTTGTTGTCTGTGTCTAGTTGCATGGTTGTTGTGAGATGTTGTTTCTGCACCATGTGTTTAGGTAAAAGAAGGGAAGATCTTTGACAATGTTACCACAGGGATGACACACCTTACTGACCGTGTGAGTACTCAACATCTTCTGGCCGTCTTGTGCGTTGTGGATTCACATCAAACTTGTTTTTGCAGGTGGAGAAAGTACTAAAACTTTAGTCTCTGGATGCAATAGTACTCACATTAGTACTCACATTCATGCTAAATCTGTTTTGTACTTGTTCCTCATTTGTGAATATAACATCATAATTCCAATTAAATATCTTGCGTTTAGTAAATTTGAAGTATTTTTTACAGTTTTGTTGTTTTGCCACCGAAATGTTAACATTGAGTAAGAAACATTCAGATTGAATTGTTGTAAATAAGTAAGTTGTAAATGCAGAGGCAGGTGGGTAACAGCAACTTCCTGAAATTGTTCTTTGAAGTTGGGCATCCAGGCATAGTTTCCACAATCAAGTCTAGCGAAGACAGCAAGTGGAACAAAGTACTAGTGATTCAGTGAACTTCCATATACAGTACAGAGGAGGTCGTGTGGCAGTGATGACATATACAGTGCAGGTCGTGTGGCAGTGATGACATATACAGTGGAGGTCGTGTGGCAGTGATGAAATATACAGTGGAGGTCATGTGGCAATGATGACCTATACAGTGGAGGTCATGTGGCAGTGATGACATATACAGTGGAGGTCGTGTGGCATTGATGACATATACAGTGCAGGTTGTGTGGCAGTGATGACAAACAGTGGAGATCATGTGGCAGTGATGACATATACAGTGGAGGTCGTGTGGCAGTGATGACATACAGTGGAGGTCGTGTGGCAGTGATGACAAACAGTGGAGATCATGTGGCAGTGATGGCATATACAGTGGAGGTCGTGTGGCAGTGATGACATATACAGTGGAGGTCGTGTGGCAGTGATGACATATACAGTGGAGGTCGTGTGGCAGTGATGACATACAGTGGATATCGTGCGGCAGTGATGACATATACAGTGGAGATCATGTGGCAGTGATGACATACAGTGGAGATCATGTGGCAGTGATGGCATATACAGGCTATAATAGAACACACAGATGTTTGCCTGTCTGTATTACAGGAACAGCAATGGCTTCATATTATAAATAGAGAAGAGGGCAGAAATGGTAGTAGAAATAAACTAAGAACTTATAAACAGTTCAAAACAAAATTTGTAACTGAGCATTATGTTAAAAAAATCATGACTAGGAGTAATCGATCAGCACTTGCAAAATTTCGATGTGGCGTGGCACCAATCAGAATTGAAACTGGACGTTTTGAACGAAATTACCCCCCACCTGAAGCTAGGACGTGTTATAATTGCACGAATGAAATAGAAAATGAGTTTCACGTTTTAATGAAATGCCCTTTATATGTTAACGAACGAAAAGAACTAATAGGCTATGCAACAATTAATGATCCTGCTTTTTCCAGTATGAATGATCAATATAAATTTGTATATTTATTGAGTAATGACAATATAATAAGTAAAACTGCCAGCATCCTCCAAAAAATACTGCACTCAAGATTACACAATACAACAAAATAATAGCACATGTTTATTAAATTATTACTGTTTTTATTTGTACATTTTTGTTTTTACAAGTCTCTCATAACTCTTTTTGAGTGGTCTTTGTATACAATACTAACTTTGAATGTAATATATTTATTTGTCTTGTATTTTAAAGCATGTATACGTGGAGTGAGACTCTAATAAAATACTACTACTACTACTACAGTGGAGGTCGTGTGGCAGTGATGACATATACAGTGGAGATCATGTGGCAGTGATGACATATACAGTGGAGATCATGTGGCAGTGATGACATACAGTGGAGGTCGTGTGGCCGTGATGGCATATATGCAGTGGAGGTCGTGTGGCAGTGATGACATACAGTCGAGATCATGTGGCAGTGATGACATATACAGTGGAGATCTTGTGGCAGTGATGGCATATACAGTGGAGATCTTGTGGCAGTGATGACATATACAGTGGAGATCTTGTGGCAGTGATGGCATATACAGTGGAGATCTTGTGGCAGTGATGACATATACAGCGGAGGTCGTGAAGCAGGGATGGCATATACAGTGGAGGTCGTGTGGCAGTGATGGCATATACAGTGGAGATTGTGAGGCAGTGATGGCATACTCAGTGGAGGTCGTGTGGCAGTGATGACATATACAGTGGACGTCGTGTGGTAGTGATGACATATACAGTGGAGGTCGTGTGGCAGTGATGACATACAGTGGAGGTCGTGTGGCAGTGATGACATACAGTGGAGATCATGTGGCAGTGATGACATATACAGTGGAGATCATGTGACAGTGATGGCATATACAGTGGAGATCTTGTGGCAGTGATGACATATACAGCGGAGTTCGTGAAGCAGGGATGGCATATACAGTGGAGGTCGTGTGGCAGTGATGGCATATACAGTGGAGGTCGTGTGGCAGTGATGACATACATTGGAGGTCGTGTGGCAGTGATGGCATATACAGTGGAGGTCGTGTGGCAGTGATGACATACAGTGGAGATCATGTGGCAGTGATGACATATACATTGGACGTCGTGTGGCAGTGATGACATATATAGTGGAGATCATGTGGCAGTGATGGCATATACAGTGGAGATCTTGTGGCAGTGATGACATATACAGCGGAGGTTGTGAAGCAGGGATGGCATGTACAGTGGAGGTCGTGTGGCAGTGATGACATACATTGGAGGTCGTGTGGCAGTGATGGCATATACAGTGGAGGTCGTGTGGCAGTGATGACATACAGTGGAGATCATGTGGCAGTGATGACATATACAGTGGATGTCGTGTGGCAGTGATGACATATATAGTGCAGATCATGTGGCAGTGATGGCATATACAGTGGAGATCTTGTGGCAGTGACGACATATACAGCGACAGGGNTATACAGCGGAGGTCGTGAAGCAGGGATGGCATATACAGCGGAGGTCGTGAAGCAGGGATGGCATATACAGTGGAGGTTGTGAGGCAGTGATGGCATACTCAGTGGAGGTCATGTGGCAGTGATGACATACAGCGGTGGTCGAGAAGCAGGGATGGCATATACAGTGGAGGTCGTGTGGCAGTGATGACATACAGTGGAGATCATGTTGCAGTGATGACATATACAGTGGAGATCACGTGGCAGTGATGGCATATACAGTGGAGATCTTGTGGCAGTGATGACAAATACAGCGGAGGTCGTGAAGCAGGGATGGCATATACAGTGGAGGTCGTGTGGCAGTGATGGCATATACAGTGCAGGTCGTGTGGCAGTGATGACATACATTGGAGGTCGTGTGGCAGTGATGGCATATACAGTGGAGGTCGTGTGGCAGTGATGGCATATACAGTGGAGGTTGTGAGGCAGTGATGGCATACTCAGTGGAGGTCGTGTGGCAGTGATGACATATACAGTGGAGGTCGTGTGGCAGTGATGGCATATACAGTGGACGTCGTGTGGCAGTGATGACATATACAGTGGATATCATGTGGCAGTGGTGACATACAGTGGAGATCATGTGGCAGGGATGGCATATACATTGGAGATCGTGTGGCAGTGATGGCATATACAGTGGACGTCGTGTGGCAGTGATGACATATACAGTGGACGTCGTGTGGCAGTGATGGCATATACAGTGGAAGTCGTGTGGCAGTGATGACATATACAGTGGACGTCGTGTGGCAGTGATGACGTATACAGTGGAGGTCGTGTAGCAGTGATGACGTATAAAGTGGAGGTCGTGTGGCAGTGATGACATACAGTGGAGATCATGTGGCAGTGATGGCATATACAGTGGAGGTCGTGTGGCAGTGATGACATACAGTGGAGGTCGTGTGGCAGTGATGGTATATACAGTGGAGGTCGTGTGGCAGTGATGACATATACAGTGGAGGTCGTGTGGCAGTGATGACATATACAGTGGAGGTCGTGAGGCAGTGATGACATACAGTGGAGATCATGTGGCAGTGATGGCATATACAGTGGAGATCTTGTGGCAGTGATGACATATACAGCGGAGGTCGTGAAGCAGGGATGGCATATACAGTGGAGGTCGTGTGGCTGTAATGGCATATACAGTGGAGGTCGTGTGGCAATGATGACATACATTGGAGGTCGTGTGGCAGTGATGGCATATACAGTGGAGGTCGTGTGGCAGTGATGACATACAGTGGAGATCATGTGGAAGTGATGACATATACAGTGGACGTCGTGTGGCAGTGATAACATATATAGTGGAGATCATGTGGCAGTGATGGCATATACAGTGGAGATCCTGTGGCAGTGATGACATATACAGCGGAGGTCGTGAAGCAGGGATGGCATATACAACGGAGGTCGTGAAGCAGGGATGGCATATACAGTGGAGGTTGTAAGGCAGTGATGGCATACTCAGTGGAGGTCGTGTGGCAGTGATGACGTACAGTGGAGATCATGTGGCAGTGATGACATATACAGTGGAGATCATGTGGCAGTGATGGCATATACAGTGGAGGTTGTGAGGCAGTGATGGCATACTCAGTGGAGGTTGTGAGGCAGTGATGGCATACTCAGTGGAGGTCGTGTGGCAGTGATGACATATACAGTGGAGGTCGTGTGGCAGTGATGGCATATACAGTGGACGTTGTTTGGCAGTGATGACATATACAGTGGATATCATGTGGCAGTGGTGACATACAGTGGAGATCATGTGGCAGGGATGGCATATACATTGGAGATCGTGTGGCAGTGATGGCATATACAGTGGACGTCGTGTGGCAGTGATGACATATACAGTGGACGTCGTGTGGCAGTGATGGCATATACAGTGGAAGTCGTGTGGCAGTGATGACATATACAGTGGACGTCGTGTGGCAGTGATGACGTATACAGTGGAGGTCGTGTAGCAGTGATGACGTATAAAGTGGAGGTCGTGTGGCAGTGATGACATACAGTGGAGATGATGTGGCAGTGATGGCATATACAGTGGAGGTCGTGTGGCAGTGATGACATACAGTGGAGGTCGTGTGGCAGTGATGGTATATACAGTGGAGGTCGTGTGGCAGACATATACAGTGGAGGTCGTGTGGCAGTGATGACATACAGTGGAGATCATGTGGCAGTGATGGCATATACAGTGGAGATCTTGTGGCAGTGATGACATATACAACAGAGGTCGTGAAGCAGGGATGGCATATACAGTGGAGGTCGTGTGGCAGTGATGGCATATACAGTGGAGGTCGTGTGGCAATGATGACATACGTTGGAGGTCGTGTGGCAGTGATGGCATATACAGTGGAGGTCGTGTGGCAGTGATGACATACAGTGGAGATCATGTGGAAGTGATGACATATACAGTGGACGTCGTGTGGCAGTGATAACATATATAGTGGAGATCATGTGGCAGTGATGGCATATACAGTGGAGATCTTGTGGCAGTGATGACATATACAGCGGAGGTCGTGAAGCAGGGATGGCATATACAACGGAGGTCGTGAAGCAGGGATGGCACATACAGTGGAGGTTGTAAGGCAGTGATGGCATACTCAGTGGAGGTCGTGTGGCAGTGATGACGTACAGTGGAGATCATGTGGCAGTGATGACATATACAGTGGAGATCATGTGGCAGTGATGGCATATACAGTGGAGGTTGTGAGGTAGTGATGGCATACTCAGTGGAGGTCGTGTGGCAGTGATGACATATACAGTGGAGGTCGTGTGGCAGTGATGGCATATACAGTGGACGTTGTGTGGCAGTGATGACATATACAGTGGAGGTCGTGTGGCAGTGATGACATAAACAGTGGAGGTCGTGTGGCAGTGATGACATACTGTGGAGATCATATGGCAGTGATGACATACAGTGGAGATCATGTAGCAGGGATGGCATATACAGTGGAGATCGTGTGGCAGTGATGGCATATACAGTGGACGTTGTGTGGCAGTGATGACATATACAGTGGACGTCGTGTGGCAGTGATGGCATATACAGTGGACGTCATGTGGCAGTGATGACGTATACAGTGGACGTCGTCTGGCAGTGATGACGTATACAGTGGAGGTCGTGTGGCTGTGATGACATACAGTGGAGATCATGTGGCAGTGATGGCATATACAGTGGAGGTCGTGTGGCAGTGATGACATACAGTGGAGGTCGTGTGGCAGTGATGGTATATACAGTGGAGGTCGTGTGGCAGTGATGACATACAGTGGAGATCATGTGGCAGTGATGACATATACAATGGAGATCATGTGGCAGTGATGGCATATACAGTGGAGGTCGTGTGGCAGTGATGACATATACAGTGGAGGTCGTGTGGCAGTGATGGCATATACAGTGGAGGTCGTGTGGCAGTGATGGCATATACAGTGGAGGTCGTGTGGCATTGGTGGCATATACAGTGGAGGTAATGTGGCATTGATGGCATATACAGTGGAGGTCGTGTGGCAGTGATGACATATACAGTGGAGGTCGTGTGGCAGTGATGACATACAGTGGAGATCATGTGGCAGTGATGACATATACAGTGGACATCGTGTGGCAGTGATGACATATACAGTGGAGGTCGTGTGGCAGTGATGGCATATACAGTGGAGGTCGTGTGGCAGTGATGACTTACAGTGGAGATCATGTGGCAGTGATGGCATATACAGTGGAGATCTTGTGGCAGTGATGACATATACAGCAGAGGTCGTGAAGCAGGGATGGCATATACAGTGGAGGTCGTGTGGCAGTGATGGCATATACAGTGGAGGTCGTGTGGCAATGATGACATACATTGGAGGTCGTGTGGCAGTGATGGCATATACAGTGGAGGTCGTGTGGCAGTAATGACATACAGTGGAGATCATGTGGAAGTGATGACATATACAGTGGACGTCGTGTGGCAGTGATAACATATATAGTGGAGATCATGTGGCAGTGATGGCATATACAGTGGAGATCTTGTGGCAGTGATGACATATACAGCGGAGGTCGTGAAGCAGGGATGGCATATACAACGGAGGTTGTGAAGTAGGGATGGCATATACAGTGGAGGTTGTGAGGCAGTGATGGCATACTCAGTGGAGGTCGTGTGGCAGTGATGACATATACAGCGGAGGTCGTGAAGCAGGGATGGCATATACAGTGGAGGTCGTGTGGCAGTGATGGCATATACAGTGGAGGTCGTGTGGCAGTGATGGCATATACAGTGGACGTTGTTTGGCATTGATGACATATACAGTGGATATCATGTGGCAGTGGTGACATACAGTGGAGATCATGTGGCAGGGATGGCATATACATTGGAGATCGTGTGGCAGTGATGGCATATACAGTGGACGTCGTGTGGCAGTGATGACATATACAGTGGACGTCGTGTGGCAGTGATGGCATATACAGTGGAAGTCGTGTGGCAGTGATGACATATACAGTGGACGTCGTGTGGCAGTGATGACGTATACAGTGGAGGTCGTGTAGCAGTGATGACGTATAAAGTGGAGGTCGTGTGGCAGTGATGACATACAGTGGAGATGATGTGGCAGTGATGGCATATACAGTGGAGGTCGTGTGGCAGTGATGACATACAGTGGAGGTCGTGTGGCAGTGATGGTATATACAGTGGAGGTCGTGTGGCAGACATATACAGTGGAGGTCGTGTGGCAGTGATGACATACAGTGGAGATCATGTGGCAGTGATGGCATATACAGTGGAGATCTTGTGGCAGTGATGACATATACAACAGAGGTCGTGAAGCAGGGATGGCATATACAGTGGAGGTCGTGTGGCAGTGATGGCATATACAGTGGAGGTCGTGTGGCAATGATGACATACGTTGGAGGTCGTGTGGCAGTGATGGCATATACAGTGGAGGTCGTGTGGCAGTGATGACATACAGTGGAGATCATGTGGAAGTGATGACATATACAGTGGACGTCGTGTGGCAGTGATAACATATATAGTGGAGATCATGTGGCAGTGATGGCATATACAGTGGAGATCTTGTGGCAGTGATGACATATACAGCGGAGGTCGTGAAGCAGGGATGGCATATACAACGGAGGTCGTGAAGCAGGGATGGCACATACAGTGGAGGTTGTAAGGCAGTGATGGCATACTCAGTGGAGGTCGTGTGGCAGTGATGACGTACAGTGGAGATCATGTGGCAGTGATGACATATACAGTGGAGATCATGTGGCAGTGATGGCATATACAGTGGAGGTTGTGAGGTAGTGATGGCATACTCAGTGGAGGTCGTGTGGCAGTGATGACATATACAGTGGAGGTCGTGTGGCAGTGATGGCATATACAGTGGACGTTGTGTGGCAGTGATGACATATACAGTGGAGGTCGTGTGGCAGTGATGACATAAACAGTGGAGGTCGTGTGGCAGTGATGACATACTGTGGAGATCATATGGCAGTGATGACATACAGTGGAGATCATGTAGCAGGGATGGCATATACAGTGGAGATCGTGTGGCAGTGATGGCATATACAGTGGACGTTGTGTGGCAGTGATGACATATACAGTGGACGTCGTGTGGCAGTGATGGCATATACAGTGGACGTCATGTGGCAGTGATGACGTATACAGTGGACGTCGTCTGGCAGTGATGACGTATACAGTGGAGGTCGTGTGGCTGTGATGACATACAGTGGAGATCATGTGGCAGTGATGGCATATACAGTGGAGGTCGTGTGGCAGTGATGACATACAGTGGAGGTCGTGTGGCAGTGATGGTATATACAGTGGAGGTCGTGTGGCAGTGATGACATACAGTGGAGATCATGTGGCAGTGATGACATATACAATGGAGATCATGTGGCAGTGATGGCATATACAGTGGAGGTCGTGTGGCAGTGATGACATATACAGTGGAGGTCGTGTGGCAGTGATGGCATATACAGTGGAGGTCGTGTGGCAGTGATGGCATATACAGTGGAGGTCGTGTGGCATTGGTGGCATATACAGTGGAGGTAATGTGGCATTGATGGCATATACAGTGGAGGTCGTGTGGCAGTGATGACATATACAGTGGAGGTCGTGTGGCAGTGATGACATACAGTGGAGATCATGTGGCAGTGATGACATATACAGTGGACATCGTGTGGCAGTGATGACATATACAGTGGAGGTCGTGTGGCAGTGATGGCATATACAGTGGAGGTCGTGTGGCAGTGATGACTTACAGTGGAGATCATGTGGCAGTGATGGCATATACAGTGGAGATCTTGTGGCAGTGATGACATATACAGCAGAGGTCGTGAAGCAGGGATGGCATATACAGTGGAGGTCGTGTGGCAGTGATGGCATATACAGTGGAGGTCGTGTGGCAATGATGACATACATTGGAGGTCGTGTGGCAGTGATGGCATATACAGTGGAGGTCGTGTGGCAGTAATGACATACAGTGGAGATCATGTGGAAGTGATGACATATACAGTGGACGTCGTGTGGCAGTGATAACATATATAGTGGAGATCATGTGGCAGTGATGGCATATACAGTGGAGATCTTGTGGCAGTGATGACATATACAGCGGAGGTCGTGAAGCAGGGATGGCATATACAACGGAGGTTGTGAAGTAGGGATGGCATATACAGTGGAGGTTGTGAGGCAGTGATGGCATACTCAGTGGAGGTCGTGTGGCAGTGATGACATATACAGCGGAGGTCGTGAAGCAGGGATGGCATATACAGTGGAGGTCGTGTGGCAGTGATGGCATATACAGTGGAGGTCGTGTGGCAGTGATGACATACAGTGGAGATCATGTGGCAATGATGACATATACAGTGGAGATCATGTGGCAGTGATGGCATATACAGTGGAGGTTGTGAGGCAGTGATGGCATACTCAGTGGAGGTCGTGTGGCAGTGATGACATATACAGTGGAGGTCGTGTGGCAGTGATGGCATATACAGTGGACGTCGTGTGGCAGTGATGACATATACAGTGGAGGTCGTGTGGCAGTGATGACATATACAGTGGAGGTCGTGTGGCAGTGATGACATACAGTGGATATCATGTGGCAGTGGTGACATACATTGGAGATCATGTGGCAGGGATGGCATATACATTGGAGATCGTGTGGCAGTGATGGCATATACAGTGGAGGTCGTGTGGCAGTGATGACATACAGTGGAGATCATGTGGCAGTGATGGCATATACAGTGGAGGTCGTGTGGCAGTGATGACATACAGTGGAGGTCGTGTGGCAGTGATGGTATATACAGTGGAGGTCGTGTGGCAGTGATGACATATACAGTGGAGGTCGTGTGGCAGTGATGACATATACAGTGGAGGTCGTGTGGCAGTGATGACATACAGTGGAGATCATGTGGCAGTGATGGCATATACAGTGGAGATCTTGTGGCAGTGATGACATATACAGCGGAGGTCATGAAGCAGGGATGGCATATACAGTGGAGGTCGTGTGGCAGTGATGGCATATACAGTGGAGGTCGTGTGGCAGTGATGACATACATTGGGGGTCGTGTGGCAGTGATGGCATATACAGTGGAGGTCGTGTGGCAGTGATGACATACAGTAGAGATCATGTGGCAGTGATGACATATACAGTGGATGTCGTGTGGCAGTGATGACATATATAGTGGAGATCATGTGGCAGTGATGGTATATACAGTGGAGATCTTGTGGCAGTGATGACATATACAGCGGAGGTCGTGAAGCAGGTATGGCATATACAGCGGAGGTCGTGAAGCAGGGATGGGATATACAGTGGAGGTTGTGAGGCAGTGATGGCATACTCAGTGTAGGTCGTGTGGCAGTGATGACATATACAGTGGAGGTCGTGTGGCAGTGATGGCATATACAGTGGACGTTGTGTGGCAGTGATGACATATACAGTGGAGGTCGTGTGGCAGTGATGACATACAGTGGAGGTCGTGTGGCATTGATGACATACTGTGGAGATCATATGGCAGTGGTGACATACAGTGGAGATCATGTAGCAGGGATGGCATATACAGTGGAGATCGTGTGGCAGTGATGGCATATACAGTGGACGTTGTGTGGCAGTGATGACATATACAGTGGACGTCGTGTGGCAGTGATTGCATATACAGTGGACGTCGTGTGGCAGTGATGACGTATACAGTGGACGTCGTGTGGCAGTGATGACATATACAGTGGACGTCGTGTGGCAGTGATGACATACAGTGGAGATCATGTGGCAGTGATGGCATATACAGTGGAGGTCGTGTGGCAGTGATGACATATACAGTGGAGGTCGTGTGGCAGTGATGACATACAGTGGAGATCATGTGGCAGTGATGGCATATACAGTGGAGATCTTGTGGCAGTGATGACATACATTGGGGGTCGTGTGGCAGTGATGGCATACAGTGGAGGTCGTGTGGCAGTGATGACATACAGTAGAGATCATGTGGCAGTGATGACATATACAGTGGACGTCGTGTGGCAGTGATGACATATATAGTGGAGATCATGTGGCAGTGATGGTATATACAGTGGAGATCTTGTGGCAGTGATGACATATACAGCGGAGGTCGTGAAGCAGGTATGGCATATACAGCGGAGGTCGTGAAGCAGGGATGGGATATACAGTGGAGGTTGTGAGGCAGTGATGGCATACTCAGTGTAGGTCGTGTGGCAGTGATGACATATACAGTGGAGGTCGTGTGGCAGTGATGGCATATACAGTGGACGTTGTGTGGCAGTGATGACATATACAGTGGAGGTCGTGTGGCAGTGATGACATACAGTGGAGGTCGTGTGGCATTGATGACATACTGTGGAGATCATATGGCAGTGGTGACATACAGTGGAGATCATGTAGCAGGGATGGCATATACAGTGGAGATCGTGTGGCAGTGATGGCATATACAGTGGATGTTGTGTGGCAATGATGACATATACAGTGGACGTCGTGTGGCAGTGATTGCATATACAGTGGACGTCGTGTGGCAGTGATGACGTATACAGTGGACGTCGTGTGACAGTGATGACGTATACAGTGGACGTCGTGTGGCAGTGATGACATACAGTGGAGATCATGTGGCAGTGATGGCATATACAGTGGAGGTCGTGTGGCAGTGATGACATACAGTGGAGGTCGTGTGGCAGTGATGGTATATACAGTGGAGGTCGTGTGGCAGTGATGACATACAGTGGAGATCATGTGGCAGTGATGACATATACAATGGAGATCATGTGGCAGTGATGGCATATACAATGGAGGTCGTGTGGCAGTGATGACATATACAGTGGAGGTCGTGTGGCAGTGATGGCATATACAGTGGAGGTCGTGTGGCAGTGATGGCATATACAGTGGAGGTCGTGTGGCATTGGTGGCATATACAGTGGAGGTAATGCGGCATTGATGGCATATACAGTGGAGGTCGTGTGGCAGTGATGACATATACAGTGGAGGTCGTGTGGCAGTGATGACATACAGTGGAGATCATGTGGCAGTGATGACATATACAGTGGACATCGTGTGGCAGTGATGACATATACAGTGGAGGTCGTGTGGCAGTGATGGCATATACAGTGGAGGTCGTGTGGCTGTGATGACATACAGTGGAGATCATGTGGCTGTGATGACATATACAGTGGAGATCATGTGGCAGTGATGACATATACAGTGGAGATCTTGGGGCAGTGATGACATATACAGCGGAGGTCGTGAAGCAGGGATGGCATATACAGTGGAGGTCGTGTGGCAGTGATGGCATATACAGTGGAGGTTGTGAGGCAGTGATGGCATACTCAGTGGAGGTCGTGTGGCAGTGATGGCATATAGAGTGGAGGTTATGAGGCAGTGATGGCATACTCAGTGGAGGTCGTTTGGCAGTGATGACATATACAGTGGACGTCGTGTGGCAGTGATGACATATACAACGGAGATCTTGTGGCTGTGATGACATATATAGTGGAGGTCATGTGGCAGTGATGACATATATATTGGAGGTCGTATGGCAGTGATGGCGTAATTTCCCCGCTGTCTGACCTGTACACTAGTGTACAGAGCTGAGCCATGTAGGCAATAAACCTGTTCTTTATTGGAACCAGGACCACCTGGTAGACAGACCCTTGTACATTTACACGTTAGCCTGGTAACAAGTATGCATAGCCAAATACATTTTGAAATTGTCTTTTGAATATGATAATGAAATAATTAAAACCATTATCAATATCATGTAGAAATAACACATTCCAATCAACACAAACATTTCACAGTTCAATGTGTACACAGAACTTATAAACATATTTACCCATTATTTATACATTTCTATTATTTATAATTTTACCATTGCTACATCTTAACTTAATTAACTCAGACTGATTGATGCCATGCCTTTATTTCTACCCGGACTGTTCTGAGACCAGATACAGCCGTTGTATGTGATGTGAGATTCAACTGTCCACTGCAGTAACATAAACAGTGCACTTGTCTGTGAAGCCTTCATATGCTGTTCCCCACAGACCATTACTAATACAATTGCTGGGTGGGGGGAGGATAAAAACATGCCAGATGAGTGTATCCTGAGAGAGACCATGGCTCTGTAATGTTTTGCCAGCACCGAGTAATGGGAGTATAATTGTGTTTTGGGTCGACATCTCGCGAGACGTTTTGGTTGGTTGACTGAAGAGGAGCATCTGTTGAATCTATGCCACGTGGCCTAGAACTAGCTTCTCCCTTGGCACCAGCAGCGACAATTAGACGTTGGTTCAACAACACACACAGCTGTGTCACTCTTAGAACATTGATTTATGTTGTCTTCTGAAAGTAGAATAATATATCTTTATGTAACCGCAGACATCCACTCACTCACTTTGGTGTTTTATTCAGTAAGATGTTGGTGATTTCTTTGTGTAAGAGTAGCAAGCCACACACATAAAACATTCATTGTGACATTGAGCCTGTACACTGGTATTGCGTTTCTAACTTGATTATTATATAAAATTCACCTCGCAAATGATGTTTCACAACATTACCCCACCTTGTTAGACAACTCTGGGTGCATTGATGGCACACTAGAGGGCGTACTACTAATATGTCAGATTTTCCACATCTGGATTTATTGGAAATATGGAAAATCTTGATAAAGCAGATATTTTGTGTATTTATCACACGAGTATAACTTGGAATGACAAACTGACAGCGAAAGAAAATACTTTCAAATGCTAGACAAAGTAGATATTTTGTGTATTTATCACACGAGTATAATTTGGAATGACAAACTGACAGCTGAAATGCTACAAGGCAGATTCCCGACAAAGCAGTGGATTTGGTTTGAAGTGTGGAGGCCTGTACTGGGCAGCCTGGTAGAGGGCGGCACTTGATATTTCAGGCAAAACCTAGTGGATTTTTTATGTGGGTAAATTGTGTAGTGTAGTGATATTGGATTGGAGAAGGAAGCCATTGCAAAATGTTATAGATTTATACAAAATTTCAAGTAGGAAATGTGAATTTAAACCCAAAAATTTGGTATGTCAGTACTGTATCTAGTACATCACATTGGCATTATGTTTTGATGTTAAATTCTATTTGAGGCTAACAAGAATAATGTGAAAAGAGGCTGGTTTAGATAAGTAGGATTGTAGAAGTCAAACAGTGGGTGTATCTATGATCTAAAGTGATCCACATCTTCCAAGTGGTATTGATTGGTCTGTGACGTCCCTCTCTCTCTCTCTCACTCACTGTGTTGTTCTCATCATAACCAAGGCTGGGGATTCAGCGTTGTTTGTATTTAAGTTGCGTTATGGTGCACCAATATTTTGACTTCATTATTTTCGTTATAGAGCGACTTCTCCCAGATCTGTTTCCTCAAAATTGTGAGTTAATCAGTACGAAGAAAAAACTGATTTGTTACGCGAGACTGACTTGAGAGGTTTACAGGGACTCCTTGAATGTGGTGATGATCCGGTTTGTTGGTTATTCATCTAGGGTATATTTACCTCTCAAGAAACTTTTTTTTTTTCACCGTATAATTTTGACCGCACTAGACTGAATTTACGGTCGTGTCACATGACCTACGTCATGTGACATAAGCTGGAGCATGACTGCGACTCTGTTGCACTCTCTTTCTCTCAACTATACCTCCTTTCTCATGTGTCTTTCCCAACATCCTTATAATCCCCCACCTCCATTCTCACCTCACTTCCACCACCTCCAGATGTCTCTCCACCTTCATCCTGATCTCTCTCCATCCTCCGTTCCATCCTCCCTCCATCCCTCTCTCTCTCCCAATCTCTCTTCCTCCCCTCCCCTAGGCTCCCACCTGAATCCCATACTCTCTGATGTTATGCCAAGTTGAGAGCGTACATTTCTGCTGAGTTTCCCCTGTACACTCTGTATACTGTAGCAAGGCCACAGCCAGTCAACCAGTAGCAGACGTCTTCTGACACACAACTTACTCTTTTGTATGACACTACATTAATTACATCTTCTGTCCTATATACCTTTGAAACATTTTCTTTAGAATGACGTATTTGAGAGAGAAAAACGACTGTTACAACATCCGTCATAAACACACTTTATGACTCAGTAATTTAGAGAGAAAAAAACCATAATGGGCTTATATAGTAAATGGGAGTTTGATGCTGGTCGCTCATGTAGGAAATGTTCTACCAAGTTGACAGTGGTAGATGCTGGTCGCTCATGTAGGAAATGTTCTACCAAGTTGACAGTGGTAGATGCTGGTCGCTCATGTAGGAAATGTTCTACCAAGTTGACAGTGGTAGATGCAGTGTGCAGTGGTTGGTTGAAGTCACATGATCTAGAAATGTCAATTCTACAGGAAGGAACACATAAAGCACTCTTTGTTGTGTAAGTTGTACAAAAACAAATAGGCCCATGGTCAGAGTTAGATATTTACATAAATGGCTGGAAATAAGTGGTTAGTTAAATCACTTTTTTTTTATTCAGCTTGCACAAAATTATTCATACACATGCGTATAACCTAAATTTCTAGATTCAGTATCTTGTATGCTAGTAAGTGGCAAGTAGGGAAACAACATTGTCTCACTGGATGTTTCTTGTTCTAGGTAAAGGATGGTACAGCTCTGACCGACATGACCCATTCCATGAACAGCCTGGCCTCAAAGGTTTGTATAGCATTCATCAGATGCCACAGTAACAAGTCCGTAGTCCAAGTATTTATTCCCACGGAGGACTATAAATGAAAGGAACAGATTATCTGCTGATGGTGTCGGTGCTAGCAGTGTGAATAGGTTTAAAAACAGAATCAACATATACCTCACAAGGGCAAGATATATGTAGATTAAAAACAGTTGGACTGTCGATAAGCGAAAGGCTTCCTTGTCCACTTGGCATCCGGTGTTAATTCCCTGGGTGACAATCTTGTTAAATCTTGTTCAGTTTAGTAACCAAGTCTAGACACCACAATGACCACACTAAATCTAACTCACTGAAACATTGCTCGATCTTGTGTCTGACAGATCTTGTTAAATCTAGTCACAAATGTCTGAAATAAGATATATAGTCAAAACATCAAATCTGTAACGCACACAAATCTAACCAATTGATATGTTGCTTTGGAGTGTGACTTGCGATTAGGCTGTTTTACTGCTTTGTCCACCTTTATTTCGGTCTCACTGTACAAGTACAAACTTGCCAAGTGATAAACTGTGGTTGTTTAAGCAGGTCGAAGTAGGTTCAGGCAGATTTACATGATGGCATCTTTTTTACAAAACAGACTTTTTTCAAAAAAATCGATGAAATAACTGTTTTAGAAGAGATTTGTAATGTGGGTTGTTCACGTTTTCATTATTAAAATGATATTCTGTATTAAGTAAGACAGATTTGCCAGCCACCTGCATGGCGGTAATGACGCTAAACGGTCCTGCAGCCGAGCCTACCACCCACACAGAGGGAACGCAATAATTTACTCGTGAAGCGACCGCCTAAGGCCAAATGTCTAAGATTAGATCAGCAAGTGTTGGCGTTGTGGCACTTTAGATTGCCTTGCTTCCTGTTTCTGAGGGGATCATTCATTGGACTGTTGAGTGAGACAGATAAATGTGTGTCATGTGATTGCCTTGGACTGCACCGATACACTTTATTATCACGGCACTGGTCACTAGTGCATGTTGTCACTAGTCTTTCACTGCGTGTTGTAAATGTACATTTCTTTGTAGTACTGTATACATGTTGTAAAATCTTGACTTGTCACGTCACTGATGAGAATGGTTTCTCCTAGGAATAATTGTAAAACAATTACCGTAATTGTAGTTTTAGACAAATTGTAAACGAACAAAATCTACTCCTGGAAAGAATGTCTAAATGAAGGATATAAATATCAAATAAAGTTGCAAAATTTATTGTTAGTAAAAATGGTCTCATGTTGTTAATTAGTGTATGTGTGAATACAGGTTGTATTGTTGGTAAGCTGAATGCATCCTTGTCAACTTACCATCTCGAGCTTATAGTGTTGGGCCACACTCTTCACTCGTCGTGTGGTAAAACTGATGTCAATTTGAGAGTAAATTGTAACCGTAATGCGACGAAGTATGACTGGTTGTTTGAGTGATGTATAACAACACTGGCTCATCTTACAAAGATTCACCTGCTCATTATCGTGTTTTCTACTGTATCGTTTGATGTCAAATGTGCACATGACTGAGGAGAATTGTTCTTGCCTCACAGATGCAGTCAGTTGGCCTCAAGGGTTGGTCATCCATATTTGGTGACCAGAAGGGAGACAGTCTGACTGCTGCAGAAGGGGCCCCAGGAGAAGGGTCTTCCCTCCTGGAAGCAGGGGGGAAGGCAGGAGGCAGACAGTGAGTGGACATGCAGGGACCGTCTCACCAATATCATGAGCTCATGGGGAAAATACGTCATTAAACAGAATCTAGTGTTTTATTGAAGGACGTTTGTTAAGATGCAACAATAGGACATTATTTCCGTGACACACAAAGTGACACACTGGTCAGTGTCCCAGTGATGGAGCCTTTTTGGTGTTGACAGTTTTCTATACACAAAATCCTTCAGGAGCGAAATAAATTTTAAGGGGGAAAATCTTGCTGAGAATGTTAGTGAAATGACCCCCTGGTTGATGAGCTCATAAGAATGTTAGTGAAACGACCCCCTGGTTAATGAGCTCATAAGAATGTTAGTGAAACGACTCCCTGGTTGATGAGCTCATAAGAATGTTAGTGAAACGACCCCCTGGTTGATGAGCTCATAAGAATGTTAGTGAAACGACCCCCTGGTTGATGAGCTCATAAGAATGTTAGTGAAACGGCCCCCTGGTTGATGAGCTCATAAGAATGTTAATGAAAAGACCCCCTGGTTGATGAGCTCATAAGAATGTTAGTGAAACGACCCCCTGGTTGATGAGCTCATAAGAATGTTAGTGAAACGACCTCCTGGTTGATGAGCTCATAAGAATGTTAGTGAAACGACCTCCTGGTTGATGAGCTCATAAGAATGTTAGTGAATCGGCCCCCTGGTTGATGAGCACATAAGAATGTTAGTGAAATGGCCCCCTGGTTTTTCTTGAAGGAATGCAATGATTTTATTTTCATTGGTTAAAGTGATCTTGTCTATTCTTAATTTATTAATATAATGCAATTAATACTAGAATACTTATTTTGCCACCAAATTGATTTAATAAACCAAAAACAGGGTACACGAGTTGAATGTACAACCCACGAAATGTTCAAAATATGTACAAAACATTCAAATTATAAACCCCGGTATTGCGAGAGCAGTTGTGACTAACTGCAGGTTCACGGAATGTCACTTTGAAGTTAGCTAGTTTCCACATACTACACCACAAGTGGGACAAAGTACTAATGCAGCAAACACCCTGTTGATATTATTATACTTGAGAGGGTACGGAAGACACAGGTCTGTCAAATTTTATCTGTATACTCATATTGGTAGTGTCCTAAGGACACAACATACCAGTGCGCATGGTGGCTCATATGGTTCAATTTTGTAGATGTTTGACGAGATTACTCTGAAATGAATTAAGTGATTTACAAGATACAATGCTTGGAGGTAGAGAATACCAGTCTTATTGTGGTTGGGACAAAATTATTTCCAAATATGTTTGTCGAGTACCTGATTTGCCAGAACTGATTATCATGTTTGCATGAGCATCTGAATGAATGAATGAATGAACTTTATTTCGGTTACAAGTACAGATTAGTGAACACATGTACAATGGATTATAAAAACAGAAGAAAATGCAAATATTGTAACCGTGGAGATCCTCTAGAAACCCCTAGGGGCTTATAGCGAGGACCACCAGAAATAATAATTTAACAGTAGTTTCCTTGTTCCATAAAATTAAAGCATAAAAGTAGGACAGTAAGTTCTTCTGGAACAAAGTGAATAAATCATCTCATAGATGCAGTTGATGTATACACATACATTACTAACAATACTTAAATAATACAGGTTGACTACTAATTAAATTGCACTCATTATAACATAATATATAAAGAATAAATTAACTAATTTTCAAGTAAAACGAATACAAACTTAATCATTTATACCATAATAAAATTATGGTATGCTTATGGTTAATTTATAAGTTACGATATTAAAAAAATTATAAGAATTAATGATATTTTGACAATAACAGCACTTTGAGTTTCTTCTTACAACTAATTATTAGTTGTAAGTTTTTAGGTAGTGCATTCCAGAATATTGGTCCTGAATAATTTGTTGTGAATTTCCTTGTGTTTGTTCTTATATGTTGGATGTAATATGCATTATGGTTTCTCAGCTTGTGTTTATGTACATTATCAGTTCGCAATAACATTGATGACATATTATCTGGGAGTTGTTTATTTGTTGCTTTATACATAAAAATACCTAACTGATGTTTGTATATATCATCCAATTTTAATAGTTTTAACTTCGCGAACAGTGGATTTAAGTGTGCAATATATTGAGATAATGTGATTATCCGAATAGCTTTCTTCTGTAGTATTTTTAGTTTGCTTAGGTTTGTGCTATATGAATTTGCCCATAGTCTAGTACATGTATCGTGTTTGATTTTCCTTCTTGTTTGGAGGGTGTCCCACTGGGGTTGTGTTATCGTTCCTGGCTCTAGGGTAATTGTGCTTACAAAATCTGGCAGCTTGTCTTTGTGTTTTTTCTGTAGCTTCGACATTCTTTAGGCAATGTGGATCCCATGATGCTGACACATGCAAGTATTGGGCAGACAAGGGTTGTGTAAGCCACGGACTTGATGTGGGTTGGACACAAATTCTAGTGTTATACAATTGCTGACTAAGTTATGCACACTAATAAAGATTAAAACATTAACTTTAACAAATTGTTAATTTATATGAAACGAAAAGTTGAGAATTTGGGCATTTTACTTACAATACTCTAGTTGTGCATATCCAGTAACTAATGAAAATCCCTTTATATACAAATTAATCATTTATTTGCCACTCGTTCATCATCTTTGTCAAGTTCGTTGATATTGCTTGGATTTGTCTCGACTCTCAACTTTTTATTTCACTACAAACTGTCAGAGTCATAAAATTTGTGTTGAAGATATGACAATATTGCGTTATAAAGAAGACGTCTTAAGGAGACCACACATCTCAACCAGTCGGTGCTTACATCGGCATTGATTGATACACAGCCAAAAATAATAGGATTTCAATCACAGAAATCATTACATAATTTCATTAGTATATGCAGAACATGGAACGTTGTTCAATTTCATATCAGCTTTTTGTGAATTCATCTGCATAAAAAGAGAATTTGTTTGGCAGTAGTGCGACTCAACTGTAGTCTCAGGGCGTTGTACTATGGCTCTTATTCCCAAAGTGCACTTTAGCTATTTACTGGTGTGAGCAGTAATCTTTAGTTTGTTCCCGGTGGGGGACAAATCTGTTTTTGTTGCGGTTAGACACCTGCACTCATTGGTGTAGTCAGAGTCTGCAACAGAATGGCCACAGTTGAATGTAGCGTTGCTGTAGAGAGGTGAGCAATGTATTGCACCCAATAGGAGGGGGTACTGTGCAGCACTTACACAGTTGAACTTTCTACCAATTGTCATAGTAACAGACAGATGTTACACTGTGATTTTAGTCAGGTCAAACATGTGTCCATGTGTCAGTTGCAGATGACTAAAGGATAAACGCATCAGTCACGGTGAATTGAATCGGACAGTCATGCCTTGCAGTTGTCAACTTCATACACAGCATTTGTCAGTACAACCGTTTATTGAATGAAAAACCTCTGCATATTTCAATATAAATACATGTTGCATGTGTGATAGTTTACCCTTTAGACCCACCAGCATTCAACGGCCCGAGACCATCAACTTTTCAATGAAAACGGTGACGCTTTCTAATGTCGGCAGGTTTCAGTAAACAAGATAACTGTAAGGTGCGAAATAAGGGTGTTATTGAAACGGTCCCCTCACAATGAGTCTTGTTGTTGCAGGGTACAGGAGAAGCCCCTGTTGGGCCAACAGTCGAGCCCTGATGACGACGGTTGGGCGGGCTGGGGGGACAGCTGGGGCACGGGGGGAACAAAGACCCAGACCTCCCCCGACCAGTGGGGCAGCTGGAGCAATGAATCTCCCTCTCCCACCACCGTGGAGAAGACTGGCTCCAAGAAGGAGGCGGAAGAGGACAGCTGGAGCACAGACAACTGGGGCAGCTCCTTCTCCCCCGCAGCCAAGAAACCCACAAAGACTGGAAAGAGCTGGCCGTCTGGGAAGAAGAATGAGCCGGACCTGGCGAATCTGATAGACTTGGGTGGGAGCACGGAGATGGGACCGGGACACGCGGGGGATAAAGATGGCTGGGACAATGAAGTCTGGGCCCAGGATGACGATGACGACGTGTGGAAGACTTTAGAGCTTGACTCAAGTAGTAAAACTAAAAAAAGTACTTCCAAGAAAGGTGATTAGGAGGCTTCAGTATTCAGGTGGATCTGTGACAGAATGAACTTGATATTCTAGGTCTTGCATGTGACGCGGTAGTCAGATGTTTTCATCACAGCATTATTTATGATTTAATATCGTGCGACATCAAACTGGTGGCTGTGTTTGCTGTTATATTGTCTCATTATGTCTTGTTTATCATCACCACAAGTTATGGCTACCTATGATAAAGCAACAGTGAATTGGCTTAAACAAGCTCGCTGTGTGAAGCATAGCTTTCTGGGTCTGGATAATGTTAAGAGCAAAAGTAATTAACTTGTCTGAGAAATAAATAATAGAGACAACATAATAACAAGTTCCAAAGTTTCACACAATAAATTATCTCTACTGAAAGAATCGACTCGGCATAGTGTAATTTATAAATCACTATGCGATATTTATTTGGTTCAATTACAGCATAATCAAATTATAATTTACATGTTATATTTAGTATTGACGATTGCACTACGTCACTGTAGAAGTGATTTGTTTAGAAATGATGTGTTTGTCAGTCTATAACTGATGGTAAACATAGTTTGATCCTATGTCAAAGTTATCCTATGTCGAGCCATACTTACATTGACCGTGCCAACTTAGGGTAGTCTCAAAAATGACCAATAGATATTGGTTGCATTTGCGATTTGGTAAGGTCCTTGCCAGAAAGATATGCTACAATTGTGTCTTGTAAAATGAAGTATGTTTCATGTGATGTTGCTTTATTATATAAAGCATTATATAAAGCAACATGTAGAAAGTATAAATACTTGTGTTGGTGTATTTACGGGAGCTTGTAGAACCAAAGACATTTGGGTAAATGTGTTGTATCAATCCACCACAGTTGACATTACATTCCTCTAGACAGCTCGCACACGGCTGTCACACTCTAGGCATAATGACTTGTCACAAAGTAGGAACTATTTTACATCATCTATACAGTTAATGGTGTTAACACTGTGGACACTATCATGGTAACTATTCCACGTACTGTTAACACAGTTACACAAGTGTACTAGTAAGTCAGCCAGTGGCACATCTTGTGGTAAAATAGTTGCATTTAATTGAAAGAACAACAAATTACCTATTATCTCTCATGCTTAGGTCATTCCATATAAGATATATTTACAACTAGGAACTATCTTAGCTGTCATCACTGATTTCCAAACTGAACATACTAGGCTGTGGGTCTTGTACTATGTGTTGATAGGGTGTCTATAATTACTCACTGGACCAGGTTAAGTGTGATGTGGTAGCTTTGTCCAACATAAAATGATCTCTTACAAGTTATACAAATAGTAGGGGCCTTCTGCCTCCCTGTCGTTCATTTGTTATAAATCTAACTACAATTACCATGTTCAGTCAGATTGATTAATTACATAGACTATTTATTGTAAATAAGATGTAATCACCACAAATACACATAAAGCTTGTAAAATGCATATCACAAAAGGCTTTGTGTTGTTTATTGTCTGTGTGTATGACCAGTAGTAGACCAGTAGTAGACAGTAGTAGACCAGTAGTAGACCAGTAGTATCTAACGCTGCCGTTATCGCAAGCATTCCAAGATCATCTATTGCCAGTTACATTCACCTTCGAATCAAACAACCTGCACTCAACAGAAACACAAAAACAAGACATTATTTACATATGGACATAAGATGAGGCCTCCAGTGAGGACTCATGTATCCAACCATCATGAAACGACAAACTCTTTGACTGTCACCACCAAATACTTGCCACCCACCCTCTGAGACCAGGGCTGTGATTGCATCCACTATCCCGGACATACGGACCTTTTGATACGTGGAACATCAACACATTATCCAGTCAAATTATGACCTTAGATTTATCCATTTTGAGACTATGTACAGCTTTCGTTGTCAGTCATCATCCCTGGCTGGATGGGTAACACGGCTTCTTGAATTGCTCCTTAAACTGAGTTGGTTCCTGGCAACCTAGACCAAGAACAACAAATGGGGTGAAGTATGAATCACTGCCACACATTCCAGGGGTACTGTAGTACAACCACCTCCAGCTCATGAGGATGGAGCACCATGTGACTGAGACGAGTGGGGTAAGTACCCTAGGTAGCATCACCAGTAGAATGAGTTCGAGAGGAAGCTGCTGACGGAGCGAACAAAGCCCCAGTCCCTCCTCTCCCCTTCCTTGTGTCCCAGGCGCGCGAGGTTGGTCGTGCCGCGGATCGGACTGTCATCATCGGGATAATCAGGCATCTCCTCATTCTCCTTGCCCCCCGGCAAGGTCACCTTGAATGACACGAATACCTGCACACAAACAGAGGTCTTTGAACAACATGAACACCTGCACACAAACACACAGGTCCTTGAACAACACAAACAACTGCACATGAACACAGGTCCTTGAACAACACGAACACAGGTCCTTGAACAACACAAACACCTGCACACAAGCACAGGTCCTTGAACAACATGAACACCTGCACAAAAACAAAGATCTTTGAACAACACAAACCTGACAACAAACACACAGGTCCTTGAACAGCACAGACACCTGCACACAAACACAGGTCCTTGAACAACACAAACACCTGCACACAAACACAGGTCCTTGAACAGCACAAACACCTGCACACAAACACACAGGTCCTTGAACAACACAAAACACCTGCACACGAACACAGGTCCTTGGACAACACAAACACCTGCACAGAAACACAGGTCTTTGAACACAAACACTTGCGCACAAACACACAAGTCCAACATCAATATTTCAGTGCTTTCATTGTTAGCCGTGCTACTGGAAGGCAAAACAGATCAAGTTCAATATTACGCTGAGGATACCTAATTCAGATGTCAAGTGAGTTTGTATACAGCTGGCAGACATGGTGAATAACATGAATCCAAATATTTGTTAATAAATGCCTGCACAGAATTTATAATCTAAAATAGTCAGACAAGGTTACCAATATTACTCTGAGAAAGGACCAAACGGCTGCCAGTAGACACTAAAAGGAAGACACAGATGTTTAGGACACACAGTTAGGAAACCACTAAAAACAAGACTAGAAAATCCCTACGATGAAACCCTCGAGGGAGGAGAAAAAGAGGAAGGCCCAGAGACACCTGGGGCGAGTGGTAGACAGAGAGGAAGAAAACAGGTGACATTTGGAAGGAGCTGGAGAAAACTGCTACCAACAGACACCAGCAGAGGACCCTGGTGACATAGGCTCCCAGGCATGTGTAAGTATGCCATTGCAGAATTTGTTATCGCAGTGTTGTTGCTCGGGCGTGTTACTAAGTTAAAAGCAACAAAAATTGAAGGATTTCAGAACAAAATGCAATATCACTTTTTCATACAAAAACTCCCTTGTGTTTTATCTTCATTTTAAATTAAAACATGTACTTGATACTAGAATATTTTAAGAATACATTGTTGCAGCTGATAGCAAGACCTGTAAACTTGTGTACATTTCAATTCTGTCATATAAAACCTAAATAGGTGTTTACTGCATTTTCCCCAGAAACCCTTCATTACATCTTACAATCGTCTCTCCTTGAGTTAGAAACACAAAGAACAACTCAATTTGCGATTTAAAAGTATAAATAAGTGCCTGTCTACAAATTTAATTAACATTAAGGGTGAACTGCCACATTATACCACTAATTGTTGCAAGGCTTAAGGTATGCCAAGTTCTGATGACAATGACGTTGAGTTGTGAGAATGAAGTTAAGTTGTGACAATGATGTCAAGTTTTTGTGACAATGACATCAAGTTGTGAGAATGAAGTCAAGTTGTTGTGACAATGACGTCAAGTTGTGAGAATGAAGTCAAGTTGTGACAATGACGTCAAGTTGTGAGAATGAAGTCAAGTTGTGACAATGACGTCAAGTTGTGAGAATGAAGTGCAGTTAGTGCCAGAATGAAGTGGAACTGGTGTCAGAATAGTGAGTTGGTGTCTGAAAAGAACTATAATTTATTCCAGAGGTTAATTAAACACGAACAGTTTAGAGCAATTAAACACCAGAACAGGCAGTTTCCTGCTGTGTTTACCTCATTTCCAACGTCATCTTTAATCACTTGTTCTGCAGACATTGTCATTGTCCTGGCAATGGCCTGAGCCAGCAACTGCAAGAAACAAATCACATTCCATCAGTCTACGGTAGTTGGTAAATATAAAAGTTAAAAAATAAATCAATGGTAAAATAAAAGGCAAAGTGTAAGTTGTGAAATAAACCACAAAATTATGACATATATAAACACAAATGTGTTGTATCTACTTTCTTAAAGGGAGGTACTCTTTCATTCATTTTTATAGAATCATCATACAAAATAAACTATACCTATTATAACAACTGACCATCCAAATGTGTTTTAATAGAATCATCATACAAAATAAACTATACGTATTATAACAACTGACCATCCAAATGTGTTTTAATAGAATCATCATACAAAATAAACTATACGTATTATAACAACTGACCATCCAAATGTGTTTTAATAGAATCATCATACAAAATAAACTATACGTATTATAACAACTGACCATCCAAATGTGTTTTAATAGAATCATCATACAAAATAAACTATACCTATTATAACAACTGACCATCCAAATGTGTTTTAATAGAATAATCATACAAAATAAACTATACCTATTAAAACAACTGACCATCCAAATGTGTTTTAATAGAATAATCATACAAAATAAACTATACCTATTATAACAACTGACCATCCAAATGTGTTTTAATAGAATAATCATACAAAATAAACTATACCTATTATAACAACTGACCATCCAAATGTGTTTTAATAGCATCATCATACAAAAATAAACTATACCTTTTATAACAACTGATCATCCAAATGTTTTAATGAACCATTTTTGTTGTTGAAATTTATATTTTTGGAGGAAACAGTTTGTTTACATAGCAGCAGGACATTTGTGTAGGTCTGGCCTCAGGTGTAATAACACATGAGGTGGATATGTGTATCACATGACACATCATCCCCCGGTCAGGTAACCTTTGTCACAATTGTCCAAGCTCATTATTCGGGGATTTGATGACAATTCTGTGATTTTTGTGAACATTGAACTGTTTAATTCAAAAGTTGTTCCTGCTTCGTTTTTAAACATATTTGGGTGATAATTATGTCAGACGACATATATAGCTTTTAATGTATAACACGATTTTATAATAAAAACGAATAGACAACTTTCCTTTAAAAAGCTGTCCATGTTATGAATATTTCAAAATGTTTTGTACGTACACAAGACAACCAATGAGAAATGTAGAGTCCAACTTACCTCGGGTCTGAGGTCAGGCACTGTGCGCAGCATGGCACGCTTCTTCCGGAAGTCAAACGTAATACTTATTACCCCTTTCACTGTCAGTAGACTGTTTCGACACACGTCCATGTCGTCCTGAAATAATATAACATTTAAATCCTCCATGGACAAAACAGAAACCAACGTGTCTGAGACACCTCGTGTAGCCTGGAACTGACAGTTACCTGTTGGCAACATCAACACATTGCTGTTTGAATGCATGCAGATATACTGCAAACAAATTTTAGATATTGTTTCATATAAGTTGCTGACTTTTCATAAACATGAATTATACAGAAACACTGGTTGATGAAATGGGATTCTGAACAGATGGCATTTATATATTCTACTATATTTTGAATATGTTATTGGTAGTACGTAGTGTCTGTGCTTATGTCAACAAGTCCATCCTTAGGTTGGCCCGGTTGACAAGCTCCAGATGTATGCTATTGTGACAAAACAAATTTTATTGACATTATAACAAAGTCATTGCATGTGTGTGACCTTTTGAAAAATGGCCAAGACTCATAGACAGGCAACTATTTTGTCTATGAGCCTGTGTGTCTAGGATGACACCTAGCCTCTCCATGAACCGGTGTCTACATGATGACATCTAAGAGCCTGTGTGTCTGTAGGATGACACCTATGCTGTCTAAAAGCCTGTGTGTCTAGGATGACACCTACCCTGTCTATGAGCCTGTGTGTCTGTAGGATGATACTTACGCTGTCTAAGAGCCTGTGTGTCTAGGATGACACCTACCCTGTCTATGAGCCTGCATGTCTACATGATGACACCTACCCTGTCTATGAGTGTGTGTCTATGCAGGATGACACCTACCATGTCAATGAGTATGTGTGTCTACATGATGACACCTACCTTGTCTACGAGCCTGTTTGTCTATAATAACAATATGTATGTCTACATGATTACATCTACCCTGTCTATGAGCCTGTGTGTCTACATAATGACACCTACCCTGTCTGTCTAGGATGATACCTACCCTGTCTATGAGTGTGTGTTTATGTAGGATGACACCTACTGTGTCTATGAGTATGTGTGTCTACATGATGACACCTACCTTGTCTACGAGCCTGTGTGTCTAGGATAACAATGTGTGTCTACATGATGACACCTATGTTGTCTATGAGTACCTACATGATGACACCTACCTTGTCTACGAGCCTGTGTGTCTGTAAGATGACACCTACCCTGTCTATGAGCCTGTGTGTCTGTAAGATGATACCTACCCTGTCTATGAGCCTGTGTGTATGTAAGATGACACCTACCCTGTCTATGAGCCTGTGTGTCTGTAAGATAACACCTACCCTGTCTAGGAGCCTGTGTGTCTGTAAGATGACACCTACCCTGTCTAGAAGCCTGTGTGTCTGTAAGATGACACTACCCTGTCTGTGAGCCTGTGTGTCCGTAAGATGACACCTACCCTGTCTAGGAGCCTGTGTGTCTGTAAGATGACACCTACCCTGTCTAGGAGCCTGTGTGTCTGTAAGATGACACCTACCCTGTCTAGGAGCCTGTGTGTCTGTAAGATGACACCTACCCTGTCTATGAGCCCTCGTATCTGCAGTGTGACCAACTTGCTCTTCGACATGACAGTGTCAATAAAGAAGCTGTTTCGCCGACGCTTCAACATCACATCTCTGTGTGACCTGTGGGTGAAGAAATCTGTCTTAGAAGGAAGAGTTAATCCAACATATAATACCATAATTAGAAGTTGCATGTCATTAGCAGAAATCAGAAGTTGCATGTCATTATCAGAAAATACTAAATCATTATTTCATTAACAAAGTGTAATTGGTGACTGCATCGGCTATTATATGCTTCTTTTGAATTAATAATTTCTAATATAAATTTTGAAGATAAGCTAACCATTTTTTCTCAGAGTTTGCCTCAGATACTAAACAATACTCTAGACCAAAAAGAATTGATTTTTATGTTGCTTATAGTTATTTAAATGTGTTTAAAGACAATTAAAAAATATGTCAAAAATCACCTTAAAATGGCATTTTATTTAATTTTGAGAAACTCCCCAAAAGAAAAATGTGTATGGTTGTAAGTACAAACATGTTATTGACATTCAGACAGGTTTTTGGTAAACAAATGCATATTAAGTTTGATACAGCTTCATAAACATTTTGCTACAATTTTGAAAGACACCAAAAATCCGTACTGCATTTTTGGCACGACCCCTTCACCAAACAAAACCATACCGTGCAATTTTGGGTAAACACAAATCGAGTTCATATGCCAAGTTATGGCTTTGTAAGTATTGTAGTTTTTATAAAAAGTTACATTAAGTAATACTTCCTGGTTGTTACAATTATAAGGGTGTCACCAGATGCTTGTTTTTTGCTTAGAAATGTGACTTTTTACTGGCTTATTTTAACACAATTTGACAGACACTTTTATTACTGAGATTTCCCCCCAAGGTTTTCCCGCCAAGTTGTCTCATGATATTGCGTTACGAAGGGCCATGTGTTGAACTTGTTGTGGTAGACAAGATTGATCGACACCTGCTGGGGTCAGTCACGTGTCATTGCAAATGGCGGCTGAGGTCCGGCATTATTGGAGAATAAACAAAACTACCGCCAGTAATTGGTGATTTGACAGCGTGATGCATTTAGGTAATTATAATACAACAGCATAGTGGCATGAGAATAACCAGACTATATGATCTGCATTCATGGTGAATGAATTTATGTTTGAACTGGGCTGACGCACACGTGATCGTCACTATGGAAACATCATCAGTTTCCAAGAATCTGAAAAGGGACTTTCCACAGACACACTAAAAATACTAGTTTTTAAAGGACTGATTGGTGACATATGGTGATAGTGCCTTGGTTTTTTAATAGTACACATGTTCATACTGACACCTACTAATGTTCTATGAAGAAAAAAATAAAGAAATCAACTGACATGATACCCGGTGCAGCTACCTTAAAGATTTTGTAAGTATGACAAACATATCCCTGTTTTGTGACCAGTTTTTTTTTAAAGGGAAACAAAAGACTTTGTTGGTGTTACACATCAGAAAGAGTTAATACAAACAAACCATTTGCAACTAGAATCATATTTTTAACGTCAGCGGTTTATTAGGAAACATGTCTGAACACACAGCGACCGTATTTCATGGACAGCACCATTTTGGCCGGTAAATCTACGTCATAAGTTCAGGCTTCAACAACAACATTTGATTGTTAGAAAACAAATATTCTGTTTGATTAACTAAACCCAAACAATGATGAAAGCAATTACAACTATTTATTCATTGAATATTAAACACATTCGATCTTATGATGTTATAAAACATTCTAAATAGTTTGAAACCTCACATAACAGCCCATGTTAATCAGTGTTGTATTATCGTTCACAAGATTAAACAATCTATTTGTATATATATTCCAGTTGCATGTATAATTAAATTTTTGATTGAGCTTCCTAAACTGTTTATTCTGCCACATAGTTCATTCGACTATTCAAATAACACATGCCGATGGTGACGCCAGTCACTTCGTGCCAGCCGCTGTGCGGCACGATGACTGCGTAGCTCGCGGGTCGCCCGCAAACGGGAGCATCGCAAAACCACATTATACCAACAGCCTTTGATGCCATCAGCTTTTACCTACTCGTAGTGGAGTGTAAGTGCTGCATTTTTATGATAACTTAATTCTTCCCAAGTGACGCGTTTGCCAGTCCACGGGTTAACAGCTTGCTTGGCTGCAAGTCATGCGCTTGTCTGGCTGCTAGCTTATAGCTTAGTTCATTTGAAAAATTTATCCACGAAGTTGTCAGGGCATCTGGAGTGGCATTATTTACACAGGGCCTATTGGCCTATATAATTTTTGGTAGTCGGATATTTTATTTACCTACTATGCATTATACGGTGACAATTTCCATGATGCCTAATACGCAGTCAATTTCTGTAATGATCACTGAACTGTAATGGTTGAACTGAACTGTAATATGTAATGGTTGAACTGAACTGTAATGGTTGAACTGAACTGTAATGGTTGAACTGAACTGTAATATGTAATGGTTGAACTGAACTGTAATGGTTGACAATCGTGTGTATTGCAAAATCATGCTTAATTGCAGAGGCCTCATAAAAGTCCACCAAACCGTACGCCATGACATTTGTAAACAACTATAATCAGGTCGTTGAAGGAACAAACGTCGTCACAGCAACTTCGCAGTATATAAAATGCTGCTCGTTTATTGGTTGTTTATTCGCGTGATAGGCAAGATGGCAGCCTTCGGAAAATCACACCTTTCATGAGAATCTCCCACTTTGAAACTAAATTATGAGTAAACCACTAACATGAAAATATTGACTGTAGTTCCAAATAGTTAGAATATATTAATTCTTTTAGGTGCACAACACTGTTGCCTTTTGTTTCCGTAAAACCAAATGGTTGTACATGGATTGAATTGTTACAATACATGTACTCTCCAAATATTGTGATAATAACTACAAATTTGTTAAGCACAATTATAATTATTTATATTTACAAATATAATCGACACATTCACAGGCATTTCGAGTTGCATACCTGTTTTTGTTGCCTGTCTGTTTGAGTGGAACTTGGTTGGTGTCGGTTGAATTATTACCCAACAATAGGTCATACACTTTCTTTGCCAACTCAGAAATACTTGGAGTAGTATGTCTGCAAACAAAGGCACCAGTCAACAGTCAAACATTGAGGTAGTACCCTGTACCCAGTATGATTGAGTATACCAGTCCTCCATACACAGCCAGTTGTCTTCAGATACCTTTGTCTGCGTAGATGTCGAATCAGCAAGGCCATGGGTATAATAAATATATCACATCTTCGCAAAAACACATATTTGAGTGCATGACCCTATACACAATTTCTGATATAGCTAACAAAGGTATAAATAGCTGGTGTGTCAATTTATAACAATGGCAAAGTTTGTGATAGAAGCACGAAAATTGAAAGAATGATACCAACAGGACACCTTCTGATATGGAGCCAACTTTAGAAAGCTGCTTCTTAAAATAGGGTTTATTGCAAAGGTAAACATGACAATGTAAGACATTAATTCAATACAATAAGACTGAGTTGTTTGTGGTATATTCATGGAGTAAAGTGTACTTCTACAAGATGCACTATGAACCTACGTTGATGCAATTGCCTGCAGCTGATCCAGCATGCCGATGAAGTTCTTCATGTGACTCCTGTGATCTGGCCATTCTGCCAGCCTGTGTAACGTCTAAAACACAAGAATATAAAATGATGAATAGATTCTCACACATATAATATTTAATATTTATAGAGTGCAATATCGATAATATGATCAAAGCGCTGTACAATAAAATTCAATCAAGCGATTCAATGTATATAAAAAAATTGCAAAAAAAGAAACTTCAGATAAAATGTACAACAAATTAAGTTAGTTATATTAAAACTATTAATTAAAGACTATAAATAAATAAAATTAGATAAATTAGACCAATTATTACTCTATTTACATATATGCATACCTATACATACATACCCACACACACGCACGCATACATAAATAAATACTGATATATATAAAAGTAAGATATGCAGTAAAATGTCCTCAAATTAAATGAAATGTTAAAAATGTCAGCAGTATTGAACTTTGAACATGTGCGTCTTTAGTGTCTTTCTGAACGCCGACAGAGTTCTGCTGCACTTGATAGCAATGGGCAGTCCAATCACACGAAAGGACCAGTCTCCTAAACTGACCAGGTTCGTTCGTGGAACTTCAAGCAAAACAATGTCAACAATACGAATGTCCTTTAGCAGTGGCAACTTCTGTTTAGTACCAAACACCATAACATCCATCTTCTGATCATTTAATTTAAGTAAATTGGTCCGAGACCATTCACCAATTTCTTCTAGGCAACAGCACAGATGATCCATTGAGTTCAGTTGGCCATCTCCACCAGGACAAAATTAAACATAAAGTTGCGTGTCGTCGACATATAGATGATAATCTAAGCCGAATTTCTTGATGATGTCGCCAAGTGGTGTGATATATGCAGTGAACAGCAATGGCCCGAGTACGGAGCCTTGCGGTACACCAAACGGCACAGCAGTTGGGGAGGATTTGACACCTCCAATACGAACAACTTGTAGCCGACTGGACAAGTAAGATCTGAACCACTCAAGCGCAGTGCCAGTGACACCGAATCTCCAGAGTGGATGGGTCTGAAGCCATGGCACCCATTCAACGTTGACAACATGCTAGAGTGGATGGGTCTGGTGTCATGGCACCCATTCAATGTTGACAACATGCTAGAATGGATGGGTCTGGAGCTATGGCACCCATTCAATGATGACAACATGCTAGAGTGGATGGGTCTGGAGCTATGGCACACATTCAATGTTGACAACATGCTAGAGTGGATGTGTCTGGAGCTATGGCACCCATTCAATGTTGATAACATGCTAGAAGTAGAATGGATGTGTCTGGAGCCATGGCACACATTCAATGTTGACAGCATGCTAGAGTGGATGAGTCTGGAGTCATGGCACCCATTCAATGTTGACAACATGCTAGAAGTAGAATGGATGTGCCTGGAGCCATGGCACACATTCAATGTTGACAGCATGCTAGAGTGGATGAGTCTGGAGTCATGGCACCCATTCAGTGTTGACAGCATGCTAGAGTGGATGTGTCTGGAGCCATGGCACACATTCAATGTTGACAGCATGCTAGAGTGGATGAGTCTGGAGTCATGGCACCCATTCAATGTTGACAACATGCTAGAAGTAGAATGGATGTGCCTGGAGCCATGGCACACATTCAATGTTGACAGCATGCTAGAGTGGATGAGTCTGGAGTCATGGCACCCATTCAGTGTTGACAGCATGCTAGAGTGGATGTGTCTGGAGCCATGGCACACATTCAATGTTGACAGCATGCTAGAGTGGATGAGTCTGGAGTCATGGCACCTATTCAATGTTGACAACATGCTAGAAGTAGAATGGATGTGCCTGGAGCCATGGCACACATTCAATGTTGACAGCATGCTAGAGTGGATGAGTCTGGAGTCATGGCACCCATTCAGTGTTGACAACATGCTAGAGTGGATGTGTCTGGAGTCATGGCACCCATTCAATGTTGACAACATGCTAGAGTGGATGAGTCTGGTGCCGTGGCACACATTCAATGTTGACAGCATACTAGAGTGGATGAGTCTGGAGTCATGGCACCCATTCAATGTTGACAACATGCTACAGTGGATGAGTCTGGAGCCATGGCACACATTCAATGTTGACAGCATGCTAGAGTGGATGAGTTTGGAGTCATGGCACCCATTAAATGTTAACAACATGCTAGAGTGGATGAGTCTGGAGCCGTGGCACACATTCAATGTTGACAACATGCTAGAGTGGATGAGTCTGGAGTCATGGCACCCATTCAATGTTAACAACATGCTAGAGTGGATGGGTCTGGATTCATGGCACCCATTTTGTGTTTCCCACAACCCTACCAGATGAAAGATGGTTTCTGCTGAAGCTTCTACTAAGAGGTCTGGCAAGGGAGCATGGAGTGAGTGCATCAGCATGACAGATTAAATGGAGCAACATTAACTATTTTTATAATACTATTGTGACAATGAGCCCTATTTTTAGATATGTGCCTTTTAATTAGTTGATCCATAGAATAAAATTTTTCACTTCCATACCTACAATAAAATTAAGTTTAAATACACAATACTGTAACAAAAAATCTACTGCACTAAATTGAAATCCGGTACAGACCATAATACAATACAAGAGACCTACCTCAAGAGCACTGGCACCCATTCAATGATGACAACATGCTAGAGTGGATGGGTCTGGAGCTATGGCACACATTCAATGTTGACAACATGCTAGAGTGGATGTGTCTGGAGCTATGGCACCCATTCAATGTTGACAACATGCTAGAAGTAGAATGGATGTGTCTGGAGCCATGGCACACATTCAATGTTGACAGCATGCTAGAGTGGATGAGTCTGGAGTCATGGCACCCATTCAATGTTGACAATATGCTAGAAGTAGAATGGATGTGCCTGGAGCCATGGCACACATTCAATGTTGACAGCATGCTAGAGTGGATGAGTCTGGAGTCATGGCACCCATTCAGTGTTGACAGCATGCTAGAGTGGATGTGTCTGGAGCCATGGCACACATTCAATGTTGACAGCATGCTAGAGTGGATGAGTCTGGAGTCATGGCACCCATTCAATGTTGACAACATGCTAGAAGTAGAATGGATGTGCCTGGAGCCATGGCACACATTCAATGTTGACAGCATGCTAGAGTGGATGAGTCTGGAGTCATGGCACCCATTCAGTGTTGACAGCATGCTAGAGTGGATGTGTCTGGAGCCATGGCACACATTCAATGTTGACAGCATGCTAGAGTGGATGAGTCTGGAGTCATGGCACCTATTCAATGTTGACAACATGCTAGAAGTAGAATGGATGTGCCTGGAGCCATGGCACACATTCAATGTTGACAGCATGCTAGAGTGGATGAGTCTGGAGTCATGGCACCCATTCAGTGTTGACAACATGCTAGAGTGGATGTGTCTGGAGTCATGGCACCCATTCAATGTTGACAACATGCTAGAGTGGATGAGTCTGGTGCCGTGGCACACATTCAATGTTGACAGCATACTAGAGTGGATGAGTCTGGAGTCATGGCACCCATTCAATGTTGACAACATGCTACAGTGGATGAGTCTGGAGCCATGGCACACATTCAATGTTGACAGCATGCTAGAGTGGATGAGTTTGGAGTCATGGCACCCATTAAATGTTAACAACATGCTAGAGTGGATGAGTCTGGAGCCGTGGCACACATTCAATGTTGACAACATGCTAGAGTGGATGAGTCTGGAGTCATGGCACCCATTCAATGTTAACAACATGCTAGAGTGGATGGGTCTGGATTCATGGCACCCATTTTGTGTTTCCCACAACCCTACCAGATGAAAGATGGTTTCTGCTGAAGCTTCTACTAAGAGGTCTGGCAAGGGAGCATGGAGTGAGTGCATCAGCATGACAGATTAAATGGAGCAACATTAACTATTTTTATAATACTATTGTGACAATGAGCCCTATTTTTAGATATGTGCCTTTTAATTAGTTGATCCATAGAATAAAATTTTTCACTTCCATACCTACAATAAAATTAAGTTTAAATACACAATACTGTAACAAAAAATCTACTGCACTAAATTGAAATCCGGTACAGACCATAATACAATACAAGAGACCTACCTCAAGAGCACTGCTGACAATGCAAGTGTCAATGTTTGACAGCACCATCACAAGGCCACCCAGACATGCGTCATCCTACAACACAAACATGACGTCACCATCACAAGGCCACCCAAACATGTGTCATCCTACAACATAAACATGACACTACAAGGTTCTACAAACCACACAGTCTACATCCCCTTATAGTAATAAAACTAGGTCAGACTTTTTTCTAGTTCTAGTTCCAGTTGTTTCCAGCACTCTGCAACATTCTATTAACTGACTAGTCTGTATATATTGTGGTTACAATGTTATGATCTTATGAGGTCTCACTCAACTAGTCAGCCTTTTTCAGAACATTATCGCCAAGCCGACCTTTCTATGCTGGTACTGAGGGTGGTCACTGCCAGGGTGCTTGTCGTCCCAAATTGAGACGGGACCAACATTAACGTGATCTCCGAGTCACGAGGGATACACAGTCCCCAATGTTGAGAGCCAGGTTTTTACACCAAATATACCATACTTGCCCAGTCCAGGTATTGAACTCTTGGTGCTGGCATGTCAGGCAGATGTGCTAACCACTACACTATCGCATGCCCCCCTTTTTCATAAATATTAAAACTAGCAGAGTTTTGTAATGGTATATATTTGAAAGTTTTTAGCCATGCATACCATCAAATTGTTTTTGTGTATCTATAAATTTGTACCCACATTCTTATCCTTCGTGTATGCATTCTGAAGCATATTCCACCTGGTCAGTGTAAATGTGATGGTAAGTTTTGTATTGATTTTCCAAAAAATATTATAAACTGGGTCATGATACCGGGAATACTTTTACCTTCAAGCATGCTTTCTTGCAACATTTTAATAGACATGACGTGCTTGATTACATATGCCCAAGACTAGTAAGATGCTGACAAAATCATAAAGAACAAAGTTCTACCAATGCAATTATATACCAAGCATAGTCACTCGTGCAGCGCCCTCTGTTATTAATGATATTGTATACGCTACCAGTTCAAATACAAAATGGTGGATCGCTGAGTGACTCTGCTTGGTAATTTAAATGCTTTGGTTCTACTGACATACTGTGGCACCTACATTCCTAGACCTAGTTGTTTCTTGATAATGTATTCCCAAGTAACTTTTAGTATGATACCTGAACATGCCAGAAAACAAAATGTAAAAATGTTACCAAGTTAGCCGTGTGTGTGTGTGTGTGTGTGTGAGTATACTGTGACTGTACCCAGGTACTTGCATTCGCCCCACCTTAACAAGTGCCTTTGACTTCAGTGGATCTGATGCCATCAATTTCATCACTTGAATTGCAGAGCCAGAAATGCTGGGATCAGTTGTCTGAGACATCTTCCTGGATCAGTGGAGACACTACGTTAAAAATACGTTAGATAACAAAGTGGGAACGATTTTGTTTAGCATTCTGTAGTGACATTTAAATTCTGACGAAGATTTTACTGTGCTAACTTCGATACACCGCGTAGATCAAATGTATGCTAAAAACAAAACGTCAGTCTGAAAATACAATTACGAATTAGATACTCAATAACAGCACTAAAGCATAATACACAATCATAAACGAATTCCTCAAGTCAATGACAGCATTGTTTCGGGCGAGTGAAGTGGCAGAGTGCGACTTATCGCGGTCAGAGAAGCCACATCGAACAATTGACATGTGGCACTCCCTACGTCTCATAATTAAGGTTTGCAGCATAACGCTTGCATTTTTCTGAAAGCATATAATAATTCATACATACACCTTTTCTCGGCAGCAACTATCACCTGTAGCAACAAAGAATATAACCTTAAATGTGTCACGCTTTTTGTCAACAAATCATGAGCGTTTTGAATCAGGCGCTGCCAAAGCTGTGTATTGCATGTGTGATTTCATTGGTCGGCGCGTCGTCGTCGCCGTCGCTGATTGGTTCATCTCGACAGCACGGAGGCGTAATCAACTTTGAGGTAGCACACGTTTTACTAGTCGTTGATAAACTTTGCATCTGGTGAGTATTTAGATGTCACAATTGCTGAATTTTCATGTGTTTTTGGTTTACATCTAAGTACTGAACGTATGTGAAGCTAAGGGCTTACGAAGAATATATACAAACATCGTGAAATGTGTTTTGTAGAAGCCAATGTATTGAGAACATACAACCTCGTGTTACCAAATCGCCTGTATCTCATCTCAACAGTTCACACGTTTAGGCAAAGCTGGCTGTGGTTATTCACAAGTTCTGTTATTTTCCATTAATACTATTAGTTCGTTCGCCTTAGTCTATGTCTATCTACATGTGTAACACATAGGGTCAAACATGCAAACATGAGTGAAGGCTTGACTAATAAAGAATTGTTGGGCACTGTTATAAGTGTAATAAGGCAGGGCCATGTCCATGCCATGGACATGGTTAATTTGGCAGTGAACTGTATTTATAAACACTAAATTCTAAAACAGAGCATTGCGATAAGGTCACTACCAAATTCGAGGTTTGCTGGTAAGTAAGAAAAAGGTGTATTACATTGCACTCGTTTTGTTTTCAGAGCTGGGTCGACTGCCCAAGGAGTTATGCTAGACATTAGTGTGTTGCACAACATGTGATCTGCATAACAAATCGTCTGCAACCGTTTAAAAACATGGTAGATTTACCGGTGTCAGGGTTGCTAATGCAAGTAGTCACCCTTGACCTCTGGCAAAGGGTACGTATATCATTAGAACTGTAATTGTATGATTAGATAATTGAAGCTGGCATAAATAACACCAGTTTTACATGCATTTAATACATAGAAACATGCTCAAAGATTATATCATTTCAAACAAATTCTTGCACCTGATACCATTTTTCTTAGTTTAGATTAATTCTTTTCATCTACTATTTTTTTCATTTTATGTGAAACTTGAATTTGCAAAATTGTCTGGCTGGGATGTATATATAAAATATATTTTGCACTTAATACATTTTGTATGGCCTAATTTTACTAGGGAGTACTTAATACTGTTTGACATTCGAACAACAATACAGCTATGTAGACACTAAAAGAGTCACATTGCCAGCAGTTTCTTCTTTCATTGGGGCTGTTGACATCAAGTCCTTACCCAACACCAGGTTAGTGACATTGTCCAGCAGGTGGCAGCACCAGTTTAGCTTTGTGACAATTTTACACTAGATGACTTTTTGCATTTACACTGACCAACATTATTACATATCTTGCTTTTTTAATTTTCTGGACACACTATATTATTAGCAGTTATGGTATTTTGTTATACATGCGGCACTTGTTAAGTACAAGTCTAGTTAAGGCCAGACACCCCAGGTGAAATGGTGTTTTTTGACAAAAAATACTGAAAATGGTTTTCTGCCAGATTATTATACCTTTGTATGCATACTATCAATAAAGTTCACTTCTATGACAATTATGTACCTCTAAGTGAGTTTTAGTCATGGATCAAGCATCATGTAGTGAAATCCATTATGCAATCTTTGACAGCCATTTTCTCAAAAAAAAAATTCTTCAAATTTCTGCATTTGGAAACGGGATATCTCTTGGAATAATTATGCTATATAAATAATGTTTCCAGTGTTGCATTCAGCATATTCTACTGTGTGCAATGATCAGACACTTTTTTTTAATCATGAATAGTTTGAAAGATATAGCCACATTTGTTGCAAAAAAACAAGATTTTTTGTATTTTACCAAAAAATTGATTTAAAAAATAAAAACAACATTTCAAAAAATGCTCTGATAATTGCACAATAGAATCTATAGAGAACATGGATTTGCAAGAATTATAACTATATATGGATTCAATAAAAAATGGCAGTGTTTCCAAATTTGCCAATATTTGCTCAAAATAGTGGCCATTTTTTTTTTTACCATGGAAACGGGGGTCTGGCTGAAAAAAGTTCAATATATATTTTACTCAGTAAGACCTATTTCATGCATTGGGCAGAACAAATTTAACTGTGCACAATTAAAAAAATAATCCTATCTACCTGCCGTGTCTGGCCTTAAGCATTTACCTGTTTATTACATCTATAAATATTGTATAAATTTATGTTATTTAATAATAAAAATTACACAGGGGTCTACGTGTCATACTTTTACAAAAAAAGATAAGAAAATTGCAAGCCTGACTGCATGATGAGGAAACACGATAATTATGATTATTGTAATTTGTCCATTGTGAATCTTGTTGCAGCCGCATGCAGTGTGTGACGCTGTGGCAAGACACGCTTCGAAACAACACCACAGTCACTGCCGCAACCTCATCCGATTGATCGCCAGCAAGTTGCCCCTGGGTCCTGCACACAGGATATACTTCCAGGTTTGAACTTGATCACTACATGATTCTTCTTCTTAACTGTACTACTAGTGACTAAAAATAATAAAATTTTGAGCTGTCCGAAAACACAGTACAGAAAAAAATAATTCTCGGATACACCATCCAAATACTTACATGCACGAACGAGTCATGACATATCATCCCTGTTTTACTACCAATGGTATTAACATGGCGTCGTAACATCATTCGGAGTGTGAATAATTGGTGTCTAATTACATAGAAACAAGTAGAAAGTATATACAGAGGTGTTGGAAAACAACACACAAAGTTAATCATTTTTGTAAATGTTAAGTGTCCGAAGACATATTATGATCTAATATATACAGTCATTGTGGTAAATTATGACAAGTGAAATACATTCTCTTTCTCCAGTTACTTTATATTGTTGTTCTCTCCCTGTATGTCCGAGGTGAGACGCCTCGATATTGGCCCTCGTTTTCTTCCCTTCACTGTTCTTGCACTGCTCTCTCCACCAACCGTCTCCACTCCCCTCTATCTTTCACTGCTGTCTCCACCAACCGTCTCCACTCCCCTCTATCTTTCACTGCTCTCTCCACCAACCGTCTCCACTCCCCTCTATCTTTCACTGCTGTCTCCACCAACCATCTCCACTTCCCTCTATCTTTCACTGCTATCTTCACCAACTGTCTCCACTCCCCTCTATCTTTCACTGCTGCCACCACCAACTGTCTCCACTCCCCTCTATCTTTCACTGCTGTCTCCACCAACTGTCTCCACTCCCCTCTATCTTTCACTGCTGTCTCCACCAACTGTCTCCACTCCCCTCTATCTTTTTGTTGGCTGGTGTTGTGTCTGCAGTGGTTATGTTTGTCAGACTGACAGACTCATGGGGTGGCAATGGTTGTGTTTTTCCGACCGACAGACTCTGGTGTGGCAATGGTTGTGTTTGTCAGACTGACAGACTAGGGTGGCAATGGTTGTGTGTGTCAGACTGACAGACTCAGTGGGTGGCAATGGTTGTGTTTGTCAGACTGACAGACTCCGGGGTCGTCTTGTAAGTTCGCAAAGCCACAAACCGCACATTGTTTTGTAGGAGTTTAAATCACGTCCCACCAAGTCACCAACACGTCGAGTAGGACATAAGGTTCTCGGTGATCCCAAATGGCTTCCAAGACCATTTATCCAATTGCTGCCAGATTCAACTGACATGACATGGTAGCTGAGACATTACTCACCACGCTGTCCAGTTCTCCAGGCTTGCATCAATGTGCATCAATGTGCATCAATGTGCATCAATAGCCCTTCCACTTTTTGTGTGGTGCCGTTGTAGCGATTTAGTTTCCTTGGTGATAAAAGTAAAAAGGTAAGTTTTTATATAAAGCAGTATCCAGTCCCCAGGACTGCTCAAAGCGATTTACACGTTACAGGCAGACCTGTTCCATCGAACACCATCTCAACTTCTCTGGGAAGCATTCAGCACACTGTAACTACTGTGAAGACTATTCATATACAAATATCCACCACTGTCTATAGCCAGGTACTCGCTTGTACAGCTGAGTGAAGTGGAGCAATGTAGAGTGAAGGTTGCTGATGACCAAACCAACGCCCAACTGGTATATTGTGACTTTGTCGACTTATGTGACCGTGCTGATTTAGCGTGCATGCGATTCACATCTCGGGCATATCGCCACAAACATTACGAGTTGTGTTGGAATCCAGAGACAACGCGAATAAATCGTCTGTAATTTGCCTTGCTGTCATCTTGATTGATACAGTCCATGGATGTGTATCTCATGTGCTGTAGAAAGACCTCATTGGACACTTCACAGAATCACCAGTGAAGGAAGAGAGCACTAATTTGTCGGATTGTGGTGCCCTCTGGCATGCACCGGCGCCCGTCACACTTGCAGATATTGTGTGGCTCGTCTACGAGGAAGGGGAGGCTGGCATACTGCTCAGGTAGGCAGCAATACTGCTCAGGTGGGCAGTTACATGCTGGGCAGTTACGCTCAGCTAGGCAGGCAGACGTACTGTTCAGTTAGGGGAGACAGGCATACTGCTCAGGTAGGAGGAGCAGGCATACTGTTCAGGTAGGAGGAGCAGGCATACTGTTCAGGTAGGAGGAGCAGGCATACTGTTCAGGTAGGAGGAGCAGGCATACTGTTCAGGTAGGAGGAGCAGGCATACTGTTCAGGTAGGAGGAGCAGGCATACTGTTCAGGTAGGAGGAGCAGGCATACTGTTCAGGTAGGAGGAGCAGGCATACTGTTCAGGTAGGAGGAGCAGGCATACTGTTCAGGTAGGAGGAGCAGGCATACTGTTCAGGTAGGAGGAGCAGGCATACTGTTCAGGTAGGAGGAGCAGGCATACTGTTCAGGTAGGAGGAGCAGGCATACTGTTCAGGTAGGAGGAGCAGGCATACTGTTCAGGTTCGTAGCATCAAAGTTGGCTGAAAACGGATTCATCACTTTGTTGAAATGTTGCTGCTAATCCAACTGCAATAACAACGAATCGATGCCTGGGTCAACAGTTAACATAATGAATCCATCGCCTCGTCAACAATTAACATAACGAATCCATCGCCTCGTCAACAATTAACATAACGAATCCATCGCCTCGTCAACAATTAACATAACGAATCCATCGCCTAGTCAACAGTTAACATAACAAATCCATCGCCTGGTCAACAATTAACATAACGAATCCATCGCCTGGTCAACAGTTAACATAACGAATCCATCGCCTGGTCAACAATTAACATAACGAATCCATCGCCTGGTCAACAGTTAACATAACGAATCCATCGCCTCGTCAACAACTAACATAACGAATCCATCGCCTCGTCAACAATTAACATAACGAATCCATTGCCTCGTCAACAGTTAACATAACGAATCCATCGCCTGGTCAACAGTTAACATAACGAATCCATCGCCTGGTCAACAATTAACAACGAATCCATCGCCTCGTCAACAATTAACATAACGAATCCATCGCCTGGTCAACAGTTAACATAACGAATCCATCGCCTGGTCAACAATTAACATAACGAATCCATCGCCTGGTCAACAGTTAACATAACGAATCCATCGCCTCGTCAACAACTAACATAACGAATCCATCGCCTCGTCAACAATTAACATAACGAATCCATTGCCTCGTCAACAGTTAACATAACGAATCCATCGCCTGGTCAACAGTTAACATAACGAATCCATCGCCTGGTCAACAATTAACAACGAATCCATCGCCTCGTCAACAATTAACATAACGAATCCATCGCCTGGTCAACAGTTAACATAACGAATCCATCGCCTGGTCAACAATTAACATAACGAATCCATCGCCTGGTCAACAACTAACATAACGAATCCATCGCCTCGTCAACAATTAACATAACGAATCCATCGCCTGGTCAACAATTAACATAACGAATCCATCGCCTGGTCAACAATTAACATAACGAATCCATCGCCTGGTCAACAATTAACATAACGAATCCATCGCCTGGTCAACAGTTAACATAACGAATCCATCGCCTGGTCAACAGTTAACAAAACGAATCCATCGCCTAGTCAACAATTAACATAACGAATCCATCGCCTCGTCAACAATTAACATAACGAATCCATCGCCTGGTCAACAGTTAACATAACGAATCCATTGCCTGGTCAACAATTAACATAACGAATCCATCGTCTGGTCAACAACTAACATAACGAATCCATCGCCTGGTCAACAACTAACATAACGAATCCATCGCCTGGTCAACAGTTAACATAACGAATCCATCGCCTCGTCAACAGTTAACATAACGAATCCATCGCCTCATCAACAATTAACATAACGAATCCATCGCCTCATCAACAATTAACATAACGAATCCATCGCCTCGTCAACAGTTAACATAACGAATCCATCGCCTCGTCAACAATTAACATAACGAATCCATCGCCTGGTCAACAGTTAACATAACGAATCCATTGCCTCGTCAACAATTAACATAACGAATCCATCGCCTGGTCAACAGTTAACATAACGAATCCATCGCCTGGTCAACAATTAACATAACGAATCCATCGCCTTGTCAACAGTTAACATAACGAATCCATCGCCTCGTCAACAATTAACATAACGAATCCATCGCCTCGTCAACAGTTAACATAACGAATCCATCGCCTCGTCAACAATTACCATAACGAATCCATCGCCTCGTCAACAGTTAACATAACGAATCCATCGCCTCGTCAACAGTTAACATAACGAATCCATCGCCTCGTCAACAACTAACATAACGAATCCATCGCCTGGTCAACAATTAACATAACGAATCCATCGCCTCGTCAACAACTAACATAACGAATCCATCGCCTGGTCAACAGTTAACATAACGAATCCATCGCCTCGTCAACAATTAACATAACGAATCCATCTCCTTGTCAACAATTAACATAACGAATCCATCGTCTCGTCAACAGTTAACATAACGAATCCATCGCCTGGTCAACAATTAACATAACGAATCCATCGCCTGGTCAACAATTAACATAACGAATCCATCGCCTGGTCAACAATTAACATAACGAATCCATCGCCTGGTCAACAATTAACAGAAAACACCTTTTTAAAGAAAAGTTTCATGCTTGAAATATAACCATGATCAAATTTATAAAAATACCAAATCAATGCAACAAAAACTCCAACTAACATTTTAGCAAAACAACATGGTTTACCTCATACTGTGTTACCTGTACATCAATTTAGAACCTTATGAGTCAAGGCATTTTGTTATTTGAATATTGTTGTAATCAATTACATTTCATTCGTTGAAGTAAACCATTACAATGATGTTATGTAGTACCAGTGTCCACTGTTGTTCCATGACCTAACTGAGTGTTTCCCTCTGCAGGGCCCAGACTGCACCCAGACGGGGAGTGACCAGGTCCGCCTCCATCCTGGCGGTCACTCGGTCAGCGGCCCGAGCCAAGCACCAGATGATGACCTCGTCATCCCTGTCCTCCTCCTCTCTCTCACTCGGTCAGTCCAACACGTCTGTGTCTGATGCCCTCCTGCCCCCCGACTGCATGCAGACACCAGATGTCGCTGCAATGCGCAAGATCAGTGCCCTTGAGGATGAACTGAGTAAACTACGTGAGCAGATCGCGATGATAGTCATCAACCAGGAGCACGCGGGTGAGGAATCTTATGGGGACATGCATGCACACACACACACACACACACACACACACACACACACACACACACACACACACACACGCATTTGACCACACAAATATGATTTAACACAATAGTTTTTAATACTTTCAATGTTTTGACTAGAATTTCATGCTAGGTGACAAAGTCAATATTCATAAACAGATAGCAATTAAATAAAAATTAAATTAATTTTAGAACATGCTTTGCTTCTAAATGTTTACAGACACTTCCACTTTGTTTTTTTCACAAAGTAATGAACAGTAAAACAATATTTCTGTGAAAACTTGTTTGATTTTTGCAGGAATTTCCCTGAGACCAAACGGCAGCAGTACACCGTTGACTAATTCACTGTCAGTGGAAACGCCAATCAGCAACCCCCCTCCAGCCTGCCACCCGCCACCCCCACCACCCTGTGGGCTGCCACCACCCCCACCCCCACCCATGCCTTTCCTACTCTCCACCCCCCGGATACCTCTCAGTGACATCATCAAGAAGGTAACTGTTGGTAACTGCCCTGCATGTAACAACGAACAATACACAAATATAATATGCATTATATTAAAATAAGATATTTTATTGAATTACACTATCCTGGTGTTATCTTTGCAAAACTAAGTGGTTATTATGATAACAACACATAGGGGAACAGTTTATTGTCCCATATATGCGGTGAGCATTTTATTGATCTTATTTTGAGATATCAGCAATGCTGAATGAACAAAAGGGTGACAACTCAATGCGAACTCTCGCAAACAAAATGCATGATTTGAATGTGTTTGTGATGACAAATGTGTGAAATGATATCAAATATGTTACAGAATAAAGACAAGGTGGCTGCACAGAATACAACAAAGACCAACAGTCGGCCAGACATGTCGCAAGTACTGAAGGGTCTAACAACCGTTAAACTCCGATCCATAGCCAGGTGGGATATTTATATAGTTTGTAAACTGTGGTTACTTTTTAATTGGCACTATTAACATACATTTTGTTAACATTTATTTGTTATTGCGTTGTTAACTGGCACTGTTGACACATAGTTTATTGATTCATTTACATGATATGCTTAACAACTAGGGTACGTTATGTTGCATAATTGAAGGCACTCCTCAGAAAAATGTGTAATGTTAGTCAAAGGTTATGACAATTTGTACATTTTTATATGTCTGAAGTAAAGGTAAGTTCTTAAGTGAAGGATACATATGAATTGTGTGATGCATGAGAGTTGATTCGGCCCATCTTGCATCAGGTTCGTTGGTGTTTAGACATGAGTGTATGGATAGTTTATGTAATATGCAAAGGTGGTTTAATAAGAGTAACTATATATGTATAAAAGTTTATAATTTTTGTTAAAATCATTGACAAAATTTACTTTTATCATTAGATCATGTGACTATTTGCACAAATGAACTAGTATGTCTTAGAGCTAGTAGAATGTTTCTTATTGTGTGGCTTTTTAATGAAATGCTCTGATTCCCAGCAGCATTCATATAAATTCAGCAAGGTATGTTTTCACACAGTGCTAACTCAGAAATTTCCAGTGTAAAGCCACACAATAAATACTCCTATTGTAGAGCAAATAGACTAAGTTTTAGAGTGATATACACACAACTACCCTGTAAATGGCGCCCCATGTATGAGTCATTAAAGTCGAGCTCACCCAGCAAGTAGCCGTGGGTAGTTGGGGCTTAGATGGTTAAACTTTTGTTGTTGGGAATGTACAAACATTGTACATTCTTTCAGGTCACCAGGTGGCACTCCGATTCGTAAGAAGCCGAGATCAGATGATCCTGCGTCCCTGATTGCTCAGGCACTCAAGAAGAAGTTTGCCCTCAGTCGCATGGAGTGTAGCCCTGACCAGGGCAAGGAGAATGTTGGCAGTGGGTTCTCTCCTTCACCGAGACGTAACAAGTTCTCACCTAAATCAACACCGGTATGTGTGCTCTTTCAAGTGTAGTGTCGCCTTCGTTACTTTATCTAAGACTAAACTCTTAACCACGTTCACCAAAAACTAGACATGTTTATTTGAAATTGTGTTTCCACCCTAAATCTTTGGTGGTTCCTTTCTCTGTTGATGACTTTCACATGTCTATTCATTGTTACGTTTGACGATTCTACCTTGTTGCACTTTTGAGTCAGATTATTGAACACTAGAAGTTTATTATTGATAAGTAATGTATCACTGTTTTTGTTGCAGCCCGGACCACATCTGCTCAAGTCGAGCCGAGCCAAGTTAAAGCGATACAAGACAAGTCCCTTCGCTGTTGTCAACGTGTAGACAGCACAACCCACGACAGTATAATCATTATACACCCAAGACAATCTCTGTGATACCTGTGCACCTTATAAGGAACACAGACAAACATGCAAACATTGCACCGATACTAACAGCTTTGCTGCATTGTGTGTCCATATATAAAGCTGGCACAACTTATAGTAATCATTGCAAGTGTTCTTATGAGCAGGTTTTGCAAGCAGAAAACTTTAAAATGTTGGTTGATTGAAAGAGGTTTTAAACACTTGCTTCTCTGATGAGTCGATGACCTCGAGCAGCACACCATCAGATGTGTTGCTATGTGTTGCTTTCACTGCGTATGTGATGTGCCATTTAAGTGTTGGATAATAAGATGCTAACTGTACTAACATTTGTACCCGGATGTTTAGGCGCCGTACCATTTCACTGCTTCATTGCCTATTCTCTGTCAATTTGTTATATTATGTACTGTGTAGATACTTCAATACTTGCATCTTAGTAAGGCACAATTAAATATATATCGTACTTAAGACATCATGTTTGTCCTTGTTTTTATGGTATGTGAGTACATGTATACCTGTGGTATTATGGTATGTGAGTACATGTATACCTGTGGTATTATGGTATGTGAGTACATGTATACCTGTGGTATTATGGTATGTGAGTACATGTATACCTGTGGTATTATGTAGAATCACATATCTACACCTTACATATCATACATGGAACATAAACTTGTGGAAAAAATTAAATCACTTTACTCCCTTGATCTTTGTAGAAACAATTTGTCAATGACCTGTATACACATAACTAGAATGTTAGACACTGATATATTAATACGCTCACTTTGGGGGCAGTGTGACTATATCTTGTTCCAGGTGTTGAGATTCACTTGCCTATTTTTATGTTTGTTTGGTTCCTTCAACTGTTGACCTTTGATCTACCAATTGGTAATGTATTTCAAAAAACACAAAAGTAGTTATTTACTTACACATTCCCGATATGCTTTTCACCTGTCGGAAGAATAATAGGCGAATTGAGTGGTGAGCAACTCTCCAGCCAGATGGCACTACAGGACGAGTCTTAAGATAAGAATACTGTAAAGCTAGGATTCCATATATACAGAAACGTATGAAAATGCGAGCAGAATGGTGAATACCTCTGTAGTGATGTAACTACTGGAAATTTCCGATTCGTGTGTGGATACGATTCCAATCACTACTTTGAGCGATTAAATTTGCTGCATCCGCACGACAAAACTCTTCCACCTACATTTGTACGTTTTGAACTAGTTATGTTAATTCTAGCTGGGCACTATATTAATTGTGTTGCCACATTCCGCATCCATACATATGGAATCCTAGCTTAATGGTGATAACTCATGCCATTGTTTGTATAAGGCCTTTCATGCAGGCAAATTGGTTCTATGAAATCCCGCAGTACCCATAAAATGCTAATATGACGTTATATATATATGTCACGTTGCAAGTGGTTCAATGTTTCAGATTTCTTTTATTTTCGTGGGAAAGCATAGGGAGAGCGAAACACGAGATTACGAAGAGTTGATGTTTTATCCGTTCTGCGCTATACTGAAAATATATCTATTTAAATCTTCGAATCATCTATAGCCGTTTCTACACGCTGGCTGTAGAAATAATTGTCCTGGCAGTCCTGTGCTGTGTACAGTTCCTTCAGTTCCATGAGACGTCGGTATACCTTGAAAGTGTTTATCTTGACGACTGACTGGGCAGGGTCTTGTTTTTTTGTGAATAAAAGAAATCTGAAACATTGAACCGCTCGCATCGTGATATATATATATAATATTACCCGTATGAGTTGAACCTTAAAGAAACATTGCCGACATGTGATGATCAAATATTGTATTAAATGATTATGGTTTACTTTAGACACACTAAATCGTTTTTGTTGTATTTGTACACATTTATTTCATAGACAAATGTCACTCCCATTTCTTGGTAAAATACTGGTGTACGTATTTTTTGTAAAACAAAATAGAAAACTAGGGCTATATAGTTGTGTGCTGGCTGTGCATGCTGTTGTAGTTGTGTGGTGGCTGTCCTGTTGTCGTTGTTGTGTGGTGGCTGTCCTGTTGTCGTTGTTGTGTGGTGGCTGTCCTGTTGTCGTTGTTGTGTGGTGGCTGTCCTGTTGTAGTTGTGTTGTGGCTATGCAGTTGTTGTTGTGTGGTGGCTGTCCTGTTGTAGTGTGGTGGCTGTGCTGTTGTAGTGTGGTGGGTGTGCTGTTGTTGTGTGGTGGCTGTGCTGTTGTTGTTGTGTGGTGGCTGTCCTGTTGTAGTGTAGTGGCTGTGCTGTTGTGTGGTGGCTGTGCTATTGTTGTGTGGTGGCTGTGCTGTTGTAGTGTGGTGGCTGTGCTGTTGTAGTGTGGTGGGTGTGCTGTTGTTATGTGGTGGCTGTGCTGTTGTAGTGTGGTGGCTGTGCTGTTGTAGTGTGGTGGCTGTGCTATTGTTGTGTGGTGGCTGTGCTGTTGTTGTGTGGTGGCTGTGCTGTTGTAATGTGGTGGCTGCGCTGTTGTTATGTGGTGGCTGTGGTGTTGTAGTTGTTACGTGGTGGGTGTGCTGGTGTTGTGTGGTGGCTGTGCTGATGTGTGGTGGCTGTGCTGTTGTTGTGTGGTGGCTGTGCTGTTGTAGTGTGGTGGCTGTGCTGTTGTAGTTGTTACGTGGTGGGTGTGCTGGTGTTGTGTTGTGGCTGTGCTGTTGTTGTGTGGTGGCTGTGCTGTTGTAGTTGTTACGTGGTGGGTGTGCTGGTGTTGTGTGGTGGCTGTGCTGTTGTTGTGTGGTGTCTGTACTGTTATGTGGTGGCTGTGCTGTTGTTGTGTGGTGGCTGTGCTGTTATGTGGTGGCTGTGCTGTTGTCGTTGTTACGTGGTGGGTGTGCTGGTGTTGTGTTGTGGCTGCGTTGTTATGTGGTGTCTGTGCTGTTGTTGTGTGGTGGCTGTGCTGTTGTTGTGTGATGGCTGTGCTGTTGTTGTGTGGTGGCTGTTCTGTTGTTATGTGGTGTCTGCGCTGTTGCTGTGTGGTGGCTGTGCTGTTGTTATGTGGTGGCTGTGCTGTTGTTATGAGGTGTCTGTGCTGTTGTTGTGTGGTGGCTGTGCTGTTGTTGTGTGGTGGCTGTGCTGTTTATGTGTGGTGGCTGTGCTGTTGTTATGTGGTGGCTGAGCTGTTGTTGTGTGGTGGCTGTGCTGTTGTTATGTGGTGTATGTGCTGTTGTAGTGTGGTGGCTGTGCTATTGTAGTGTGGAGGCTGTGCTGCTGTTGTGTAGCGGCTGTGCTGTTGTTATGTGGTGTCTGCGCTGTTGCTGTGGTGGCTGTGCTGTTGTTATGTGGTGGCTGTGCTGTTGTTGTGTGGTGGCTGTGCTGTTGTTGTGTGGTGGTAGTGCTGTTGTTATATGGTGGCTGTGCTGTTGTTTTGTGGTGGCTGTGCTGTTGTTGTGTGGTGGCTGTGTTGTTGTGTGGTGGCTGTGCTATTGTTGTGTGGTGGCTGTACTGTTATGTGGTGGCTGTGCTATTGCTGTGTGGTGCCTGTGCTGTTGTTATGTGGTGGCTGTGCTGTTGTTTTTGTTACGTGGTGGGTGTGCTGGTGTTGTGTGGTGGCTGTGCTGTTGTTGTGTGGTGGCTGTGCTGTTGTTTGGTGGCTGTGCTGTTGTAGTTGTTACGTGATGGGTCTGCTGGTGTTGTGTGGTGGCTGTGCTGTTGTTGTGTGGTGGCTGTGCTGTTGTTGTGTGTTGGCTGTGCTGTTTTTGTGTGGTGGCTGTGCTGTTGTAGTTGTTACGTGGTGGCTGTGTTGTTGTTGTGTGGTGGCTGTGCTGTTGTTGTGTGGTGGCTGTGCTGTTGTTGTGTGGTGGCTGTGCTGTTGTTATGAGGTGTCTGTGCTGTTGTTGTGTGGTGGCTGTGCTGTTGTTATGTGGTGGCTGTGCTGTTGTTTGGTGGCTGTGCTGTTGTAGTTGTTACGTGATGGGTCTGCTGTTGTTGTGTTGTGGCTGTGCTGTTGTTGTGTGGTGTCTGTGCTGTTGTTGTGTGCTGTTGTTGTGTGGTGGCTGTTCTGTTTTGTGTGGTGGCTGTGCTGTTGTTATGTGGTGGCTGAGCTGTTGTTGTGTGGTGGCTGTGCTGTTGTTGTGTGGTGGCTGTGCTGTTGTTGTGTGGTGGCTGTGCTGTTTATGTGTGGTGGCTGTGCTGTTGTTGTGTGGTGGCTGTGCTGTTGTTGTGTGGTGGCTGTGCTGTTGTTATGTGGTGTCTGTGCTGTTGTTGTGTGGTGGCTGTGCTATTGTAGTGTGGAGGCTGTGCTGTTGTTGTGTAGCGGCTGTGCTGTTGTTATGTGGTGTCTGCGCTGTTGCTGTGTGGTGGCTGTGCTGTTGTTATGTGGTGGCTGTGCTGTTGTTGTGTGGTGGCTGTGCTGTTGTTGTGTGGTGGTAGTGCTGTTGTTATATGGTGGCTGTGCTGTTGTTTTGTGGTGGCTGTGCTGTTGTTGTGTGGTGGCTGTGTTGTTATGTGATGGCTGTGTTATTGTTGTGTGGTGGCTGTACTGTTGTGTGGTGGCTGTGCTATTGCTGTGTGGTGGCTGTGCTGTTGTTTTTGTTACGTGGTGGGTGTGCTGGTGTTGTGTGGTGGCTGTGCTGTTGTTGTGTGGTGGCTGTGCTGTTGTTTGGTGGCTGTGCTGTTGTAGTTGTTACGTGATGGGTCTGTTGGTGTTGTGTGGTGGCTGTGCTGTTGTTGTGTGGTGGCTGTGCTGTTGTTGTGTGGTGGCTGTGCTGTTGTTTGGTGGCTGTGCTGTTGTAGTTGTTACGTGATGGGTCTGCTGGTGTTGTGTGGTGGCTGTGCTGTTGTTGTTTGGTGCTGTTGTTGTGTGGTGGCTGTGCTGTTTTTGTGTGGTGGCTGTGCTGTTGTAGTTGTTACGTGGTGGGTGTGGTGGTTGTGTTATTATGTGGTGGTTGTGTTGTTGTTGTGTGGTGGCTGTACTGTTGTTGTGTGGTGGCTGTGCTGTTGTTATGTGGTGTCTGTGCTGATGTAGTGTGGTGGCTGTGCTGTTGTAGTGTGGAGGCTGTGCTGTTGTTGTGTAGCGGCTGTGCTGTTGTTATGTGGTGTCTGTGCTGTTGCTGTGTGGTGGCTGTGCTGTTGTTATGTGGTGGGTGTGCTGTTGTTGTGTGGTGGCTGTGCTGTTGTTGTGTGGTGGCTGTGCTGTTGTTGTGTGGTGGCTGTGCTGTTGTTGTGTGGTGGTTGTGCTGTTTTTATGTGGTGGCTGTGCTGTTGTTATGTGGTGGCTGTACTGTTATGTGGTGGCTGTGCTGTTGTTGTGTGGTGGCTGTGCTGTTTTTATGTGGTGGCTGTGCTGTTGTCGTTGTTACGTGGTGGGTGTGCTGGTGTTGTGTTGGGGCTGCGTTGTTATGTGGTGTCTGTGCTGTTGTTGTGTGGTGGCTGTGCTGTTGTTGTGTGGTGGCTGTGCTGTTGTTATGAGGTGTCTGTGCTGTTGTTGTGTGGTGGCTGTGCTGTTGTTGTGTGGTGGCTGTGCTGTTTATGTGTGGTGGCTGTGCTGTTGTTATGTGGTGGCTGAGCTGTTGTTGTGTGGTGGCTGTGCTGTTGTTATGTGGTGTATGTGCTGTTGTAGTGTGGTGGCTGTGCCATTGTAGTGTGGAGGCTGTGCTGCTGTTGTGTAGCGGCTGTGCTGTTGTTATGTGGTGTCTGCGCTGTTGCTGTGGTGGCTGTGCTGTTGTTATGTGGTGGCTGTGCTGTTGTGTGGTGGCTGTGCTGTTGTTGTGTGGTGGTAGTGCTGTTGTTATATGGTGGCTGTGCTGTGGTTTTGTGGTGGTTGTGCTGTTGTTGTGTGGTGGCTGTGTTGTTACGTGGTGGCTGTGCTATTGTTGTGTGGAGGCTGTACTGTTATGTGGTGGCTGTGCTATTGCTGTGTGGTGCCTGTGCTGTTGTTATGTGGTGGCTGTGCTGTTGTTTTTGTTACGTGGTGGGTGTGCTGTTGTTGTGTGGTGGCTGTGCTGTTGTTTGGTGGCTGTGCTGTTGTAGTTGTTACGTGATGGGTCTGCTGGTGTTGTGTGGTGGCTGTGCTGTTGTTGTGTGGTGGCTGTGCTGTTGTTGTGTGTTGGCTGTGCTGTTTTTGTGTGGTGGCTGTGCTGTTGTAGTTGTTACGTGGTGGCTGTGTTGTTGTTGTGTGGTGGCTGTGCTGTTGTTGTGTGGTGGCTGTGCTGTTGTTGTGTGGTGGCTGTGCTGTTGTTATGAGGTGTCTGTGCTGTTGTTGTGTGGTGGCTGTGCTGTTGTTATGTGGTGGCTGTGCTGTTGTTTGGTGGCTGTGCTGTTGTAGTTGTTACGTGATGGGTCTGCTGTTGTTGTGTTGTGGCTGTGCTGTTGTTGTGTGGTGTCTGTGCTGTTGTTGTGTGCTGTTGTTGTGTGGTGGCTGTTCTGTTTTGTGTGGTGGCTGTGCTGTTGTTATGTGGTGGCTGAGCTGTTGTTGTGTGGTGGCTGTGCTGTTGTTGTGTGGTGGCTGTGCTGTTGTTGTGTGGTGGCTGTGCTGTTTATGTGTGGTGGCTGTGCTGTTGTTATGTGGTGGCTGAGCTGTTGTTGTGTGGTGGCTGTGCTGTTGTTATGTGGTGTCTGTGCTGTTGTAGTGTGGTGGCTGTGCTATTGTAGTGTGGAGGCTGTGCTGTTGTTGTGTAGCGCCTGTGCTGTTGTTATGTGGTGTCTGCGCTGTTGCTGTGTGGTGGCTGTGCTGTTGTTATGTGGTGGCTGTGCTGTTGTTGTGTGGTGGCTGCGCTGTTGTTGTGTGGTGGTAGTGCTGTTGTTATATGGTGGCTGTGCTGTTGTTTTGTGGTGGCTGTGCTGTTGTTGTGTGGTGGCTGTGTTGTTATGTGATGGCTGTGTTATTGTTGTGTGGTGGCTGTACTGTTGTGTGGTGGCTGTGCTATTGCTGTGTGGTGGCTGTGCTGTTGTTTTTGTTACGTGGTGGGTGTGCTGGTGTTGTGTGGTGGCTGTGCTGTTGTTGTGTGGTGGCTGTGCTGTTGTTTGGTGGCTGTGCTGTTGTAGTTGTTACGTGATGGGTCTGCTGGTGTTGTGTGGTGGCTGTGCTGTTGTTGTGTGGTGGCTGTGCTGTTGTTGTGTGGTGGCTGTGCTGTTGTTGTGTGGTGGCTGTGCTGTTTTTGTGTGGTGGCTGTGCTGTTGTAGTTGTTACGTGGTGGGTGTGGTGGTTGTGTTATTATGTGGTGGTTGTGTTGTTGTTGTGTGGTGGCTGTACTGTTGTTGTGTGGTGGCTGTGCTGTTGTTATGTGGTGGCTGTGCTGTTGTTGTTGTTACTTGGTGGGTGTGCTGGTGTTGTGTGGTGGCTGCGTTGTTGTGTGGTGGCTGTTGTGTTGTTGTGTGGTGGCTGTGCTGTTTATGTGTGGTGTCTGTGCTGTTGTTATGTGGTGGCTGAGCTGTTGTTGTGTGGTGGCTGTGCTGTTGTTATGTGGTGTCTGTGCTGTTGTAGTGTGGTGGCTGTGCTGTTGTAGTGTGGAGGCTGTGCTGTTGTTGTGTAGCGGCTGTGATGTTGTTGTGTGGTGTCTGTGCTGTTGCTGTGTGGTGGCTGTGCTGTTGTTATGTGGTGGGTGTGCTGTTGTTGTGTGGTGGCTGTGCTGTTGTTGTGTGGTGGCTGTGCTGTTGTTGTGTGGGGGTTGTGCTGTTTTTATGTGGTGGCTGTGCTGTTGTTATGTTGTGGCTGTACTGTTATGTGGTGGCTGTGCTGTTGTTGTGTGGTGGCTGTGCTGTTTTTATGTGGTGGCTGTGCTGTTGTCGTTGTTACGTGGTGGGTGTGCTGGTGTTGCGTTGGGGCTGCGTTGTTATGTGGTGTCTGTGCTGTTGTTGTGTGGTGGCTGTGCTGTTGTTATGTGGTGTCTGTGCTGTTGTTGTGTGGTGGCTGTGCTGTTGTTGTGTGGTGGCTGTGCTGTTTATGTGTGGTGGCTGTGCTGTTTTTATGTGGTGGCTGAGTTGTTGTTGTGTGGTGGCTGTGCTGTTGTTATGTGGTGTCTGTGCTGTTGTAGTGTGGTGGCTGTGCTATTGTAGTGTGGAGGCTGTGCTGTTGTGTAGCGGCTGTGCTGTTGTTATGTGGTGTCTGTGCTGTTGCTGTGTGGTGGCTGTGCTGTTGTTATGTGGTGGGTGTGCTGTTGTTGTGTGTTGGCTGCGCTGTTGCTGTGTGGTGGCTGTACTGTTGTTATGTGGTGCGTGTGATGTTGTTATGTGGTGGCTGTGCTGTTGTTGTGTGGTGGCTGTGTTGTAATGTGGTGGCTATGCTATTTTTGTGTGTTGTTTGTTATGTGGTGGGTGTGCTGGTGTTGTGTTGTGGCTGTGCTGTTGTTATGTGGTGGGTGTGCTGTTGTTGTGTGATGGCTGTGCTGTTGTTGTGTGGTGGCTGTGCTGTTGTTGTGTGGTGGCTGTGCTGTTGTTATGTGGTGGCTGTGCTGTTGTTGTGTGGTGGCTGTCCTGTTGTTATGTGGAGTATGTGCTGTTGTTGTGTGATGGCTTTGCTGTTGTGTGGTGGCTGTGCTGTTGTTATGTGGTGTCTGTGCTGTTATTGTGTGGTGGCTGTGCTGTTGTTTTGTGGTGGCTGTACTGTTGTTGTGTGGTGACTGTGCTGTTGTAGTTGTTACATGGTGGGAGTGCTGGTGTTGCGTGGTGGCTGTCTTGTTATGTGGTGGCTGTGCTGTTGTGTGGTGGCTGTACTGTTACGTGGTGGCAGTGCTGTTGTTGTGTGGTGGCTGTGCTATTGTTTTGTGGTGGCTGAGCTGTTGTTGTTGTTACGTGGTGGGTGTGCTGGTGTTGTGTGGTGGCTGTGTTGTTATATGGTGGCTGTGGTGTTGTTGTGTGGTGGCTGTGCTGTTGTAATGTGGTGTCTGTGCTGTTGTTGTGTGGTGGCTGTGGTCTTGTAGTTGTTACGTGGTGGGTGTGCTGGTGTTGTGTGGTGGCTGTGTTGTTATGTGGTGGCTGTGCTGATGTTGTGTGGTGGCTGTTTTGTTGTTATGCGGTGTCTGTGCTGTTGCTGTGTGGTGGCTGTGCTGTTGTTATGTGGTGGGTGTGCTGTTGTTGTGTGGTGGCTGTGCTGTTGTTGTGTGGTGGCTGTGCTGTTGTTGTGTGGTGGTTGTGCTGTTTTTATGTGGTGGCTGTGCTGTTGTTATGTGGTGGCTGTACTGTTATGTGGTGGCTGTGCTGTTGTTGTGTGGTGGCTGTGCTGTTTTTATGTGGTGGCTGTGCTGTTGTCGTTGTTACGTGGTGGGTGTGCTGGTGTTGTGTTGGGGCTGCGTTGTTATGTGGTGTCTGTGCTGTTGTTGTGTGGTGGCTGTGCTGTTGTTATGTGGTGGCTGTGCTGTGCTGTGCTGTTGTGTGGTGGCTGTGCTGTTGTTGTGTGGTGGCTGTGCTGTTTATGTATGGTGGCTGTGCTGTTGTTATGTGGTGGCTGAGCTGTTGTTGTGTGGTGGCTGTGCTGTTGTTATGTGGTGTCTGTGCTGTTGTAGTGTGGTGGCTGTGCTATTGTAGTGTGGAGGCTGTGCTGTTGTTGTGTAGCGGCTGTGCTGTTGTTATGTGGTGTCTGCGCTGTTGCTGTGTGGTGGCTGTGCTGTTGTTACGTGGTGGGTGTGCTGGTGTTGTGTTGGGGCTGCGTTGTTATGTGGTGTCTGTGCTGTTGTTGTGTGGTGGCTGTGCTGTTGTTATGAGGTGTCTGTGCTGTTGTTGTGTGGTGGCTGTGCTGTTGTTGTGTGGTGGCTGTGCTGTTTATGTGTGGTGGCTGTGCTGTTGTTATGTGGTGGCTGAGCTGTTGTTGTGTGGTGGCTGTGCTGTTGTTATGTGGTGTCTGTGCTGTTGTAGTGTGGTGGCTGTGCTATTGTAGTGTGGAGGCTGTGCTGTTGTTGTGTAGCGGCTGTGCTGTTGTTATGTGGTGTCTGCGCTGTTGCTGTGTGGTGGCTGTGCTGTTGTTACGTGGTGGGTGTGCTGGTGTTGTGTTGGGGCTGCGTTGTTATGTGGTGTCTGTGCTGTTGTTGTGTGGTGGCTGTGCTGTTGTTATGAGATGTCTGTGCTGTTGTTGTGTGGTGGCTGTGCTGTTGTTGTGTGGTGGCTGTGCTGTTTATGTGTGGTGGCTGTGCTGTTGTTATGTGGTGGCTGAGCTGTTGTTGTGTGGTGTCTGTGCTGTTGTTATGTGGTGTCTGTGCTGTTGTAGTGTGGTGGCTGTGCTATTGTAGTGTGGAGGCTGTGCTGCTGTTGTGTAGCGGCTGTGCTGTTGTTATGTGGTGTCTGCGCTGTTGCTGTGTTGGCTGTGCTGTTGTTATGTGGTGGCTGTGCTGTTGTTGTGTGGTGGCTGTGCTGTTGTTGTGTGGTGGTAGTGCTGTTGTTATATGGTGGCTGTGCTGTTGTTTTGTGGTGGCTGTGCTGTTGTTGTGTGGTGGCTGTGTTGTTACGTGGTGGCTGTGCTATTGTTGTGTGGTGGCTGTACTGTTATGTGGTGGCTGTGCTATTGCTGTGTGGTGCCTGTGCTGTTGTTATGTGGTGGCTGTGCTGTTGTTTTTGTTACGTGGTGGGTGTGCTGGTGTTGTGTGGTGGCTGTGCTGGTGTTGTGTGGTAGCTGTGCTGGTGTTGTGTGGTGGCTGTGCTGTTGTTGTGTGGTGGCTGTGCTGTTTTTGTGTGGTGGCTGTGCTGTTGTAGTTGTTACGTGGTGGGTGTGCTGGTGTTGTGTGGTGGTTGTGTTGTTATGTGGTGGCTGTGCTGTTGTTGTGTGGCGGCTGTGGTGTTGTTGTGTGGTGGCTGTGCTGTTGTCGTTGCTACGTGGTGGGTGTGCTGGTGTTGTGTTGTGGCTGCGTTGTTATGTGTTGTCTGTGCTGTTGTTGTGTGGTGGCTGTGCTGTTGTTGTGTGGTGTCTGTGCTGTTGTTGTGTGCTGTTGTTGTGTGGTGGCTGTTCTGTTTTGTGTGGTGGCTGTGCTGTTGTTATGTGGTGGCTGAGCTGTTGTTGTGTGGTGGCTGTGCTGTTGTTGTGTGGTGGCTGTGCTGTTGTTGTGTGGTGGCTGTGCTGTTTATGTGTGGTGGCTGTGCTGTTGTTATGTGGTGGCTGAGCTGTTGTTGTGTGGTGGCTGTGCTGTTGTTATGTGGTGTCTGTGCTGTTGTAGTGTGGTGGCTGTGCTATTGTAGTGTGGAGGCTGTGCTGTTGTTGTGTAGCGGCTGTGCTGTTGTTATGTGGTGTCTGCGCTGTTGCTGTGTGGTGGCTATGCTGTTGTTATGTGGTGGCTGTGCTGTTGTTGTGTGGGGGCTGTGCTGTTGTTGTGTGGTGGTAGTGCTGTTGTTATATGGTGGCTGTGCTGTTGTTTTGTGGTGGCTGTGCTGTTGTTGTGTGGTGGCTGTGTTGTTATGTGGTGGCTGTGCTATTGTTGTGTGGTGGCTGTACTGTTATGTGGTGGCTGTGCTATTGCTGTGTGGTGGCTGTGCTATTGCTGTGTGGTGGCTGTGCTGTTGTTATGTGGTGGCTGTGCTGTTGTTGTGTGGTGGTTGTGCTGTTCTTATGTGGTGGCTGTGATGTTTTTTTTTTTACGTGGTGGGTGTGCTGGTGTTGTGTGGTGGCTGTGCTGTTGTTGTGTGGTGGTTGTGCTGTTGTTTGGTGGCTGTGCTGTTGTAGTTGTTACGTGATGGGTCTGCTGGTGTTGTGTGGTGGCTGTGCTGTTGTTGTTTGGTGGCTGTGCTGTTGTTGTGTGGTGGCTGTGCTGTTTTTGTGTGGTGGCTGTGCTGTTGTAGTTGTTACCTGGTGGGTGTGGTGGTTGTGTTATTATGTGGTGGTTGTGTTGTTGTTGTGTGGTGGCTGTACTGTTGTTGTGTGTTGGCTGTGCTGTTGTTATGTGGTGTCTGTGCTGTTGTAGTGTAGTGGCTGTGCTGTTGTAGTGTGGAGGCTGTGCTGTTGTTGTGTGGTGGCTGTGCTGTTGTTGTGTGGTGGTTGTGCTGTTTTTATGTGGTGGCTGTGCTGTTGTTATGTGGTGGCTGTACTGTTATGTGGTGGCTGTGCTGTTGTTGTGTGGTGGCTGTGCTGTTTTTATGTGGTGGCTGTGCTGTTGTCGTTGTTACGTGGTGGGTGTGCTGGTGTTGTGTTGGGGCTGCGTTGTTATGTGGTGTCTGTGCTGTTGTTGTGTGGTGGCTGTGCTGTTGTTATGTGGTGTCTGTGCTGTTGTTGTGTGGTGGCTGTGCTGTTGTTGTGTGGTGGCTGTGCTGTTTATGTATGGTGGCTGTGCTGTTGTTATGTGGTGGCTGAGCTGTTGTTGTGTGGTGGCTGTGTTGTTGTTATGTGGTGTCTGTGCTGTTGTAGTGTGGTGGCTGTGCTATTGTAGTGTGGAGGCTGTGCTGTTGTTGTGTAGCGGCTGTGCTGTTGTTATGTGGTGGCTGTGCTGTTGCTGTGTGGTGGCTGTGCTGTTGTTACGTGGTGGGTGTGCTGGTGTTGTGTTGGGGCTGCGTTGTTATGTGGTGTCTGTGCTGTTGTTGTGTGGTGGCTGTGCTGTTGTTATGAGATGTCTGTGCTGTTGTTGTGTGGTGGCTGTGCTGTTGTTGTGTGGTGGCTGTGCTGTTGATGTGTGGTGGCTGTGCTGTTGTTATGTGGTGGCTGAGCTGTTGTTGTGTGGTGGCTGTGCTGTTGTTATGTGGTGTCTGTGCTGTTGTAGTGTGGTGGCTGTGCTATTGTAGTGTGGAGGCTGTGCTGCTGTTGTGTAGCGGCTGTGCTGTTGTTATGTGGTGTCTGCGCTGTTGCTGTGTTGGCTGTGCTGTTGTTATGTGGTGGCTGTGCTGTTGTTGTGTGGTGGCTGTGCTGTTGTTGTGTGGTGGTAGTGCTGTTGTTATATGGTGGCTGTGCTGTTGTTTTGTGGTGGCTGTGCTGTTGTTGTGTGGTGGCTGTGTTGTTACATGGTGGCTGTGCTATTGTTGTGTGGTGGCTGTACTGTTATGTGGTGGCTGTGCTATTGCTGTGTGGTGCCTGTGCTGTTGTTATGTGGTGGCTGTGCTGTTGTTTTTGTTACGTGGTGGGTGTGCTGGTGTTGTGTGGTGGCTGTGCTGGTGTTGTGTGGTAGCTGTGCTGGTGTTGTGTGGTGGCTGTGCTGTTGTTGTGTGGTGGCTGTGCTGTTTTTGTGTGGTGGCTGTGCTGTTGTAGTTGTTACGTGGTGGGTGTGCTGGTGTTGTGTGGTGGTTGTGTTGTTATGTGGTGGCTGTGATGTTGTTGTGTGGCGGCTGTGGTGTTGTTGTGTGGTGGCTGTGCTGTTGTCGTTGCTACGTGGTGGGTGTGCTGGTGTTGTGTTGTGGCTGCGTTGTTATGTGTTGTCTGTGCTGTTGTTGTGTGGTGGCTGTGCTGTTGTTGTGTGGTGTCTGTGCTGTTGTTGTGTGCTGTTGTTGTGTGGTGGCTGTTCTGTTTTGTGTGGTGGCTGTGCTGTTGTTATGTGGTGGCTGAGCTGTTGTTGTGTGGTGGCTGTGCTGTTGTTGTGTGGTGGCTGTGCTGTTGTTGTGTGGTGGCTGTGCTGTTTATGTGTGGTGGCTGTGCTGTTGTTATGTGGTGGCTGTGCTGTTGTTGTGTGGTGGCTGTGCTGTTGTTATGTGGTGTCTGTGCTGTTGTAGTGTGGTGGCTGTGCTATTGTAGTGTGGAGGCTGTGCTGTTGTTGTGTAGCGGCTGTGCTGTTGTTATGTGGTGTCTGCGCTGTTGCTGTGTGGTGGCTATGCTGTTGTTATGTGGTGGCTGTGCTGTTGTTGTGTGCGGGCTGTGCTGTTGTTGTGTGGTGGTAGTGCTGTTGTTATATGGTGGCTGTGCTGTTGTTTTGTGGTGGCTGTGCTGTTGTTGTGTGGTGGCTGTGTTGTTATGTGGTGGCTGTGCTATTGTTGTGTGGTGGCTGTACTGTTATGTGGTGGCTGTGCTATTGCTGTGTGGTGGCTGTGCTGTTGTTATGTGGTGGCTGTGCTGTTGTTGTGTGGTGGTTGTGCTGTTCTTATGTGGTGGCTGTGATGTTGTTTTTTTACGTGGTGGCTGTGCTGTTGTTGTGTGGTGGTTGTGCTGTTGTTTGGTGGCTGTGCTGTTGTAGTTGTTACGTGATGGGTCTGCTGGTGTTGTGTGGTGGCTGTGCTGTTGTTGTTTGGTGGCTGTGCTGTTGTTGTGTGGTGGCTGTGCTGTTTTTGTGTGGTGGCTGTGCTGTTGTAGTTGTTACCTGGTGGGTGTGGTGGTTGTGTTATTATGTGGTGGTTGTGTTGTTGTTGTGTGGTGGCTGTACTGTTGTTGTGTGGTGGCTGTGCTGTTGTTATGTGGTTTCTGTGCTGTTGTAGTGTAGTGGCTGTGCTGTTGTAGTGTGGAGGCTGTGCTGTTGTTGTGCAGCGGCTGTGCTGTTGTTATGTGGTGTCTGTGCTGTTGCTGTGTGGTGGCTGTGCTGTTGTTATGTGGTGGGTGTGCTGTTGTTGTGTGGTGGCTGTGCTGTTGTTGTGTGGTGGCTGTGCTGTTGTTGTGTGGTGGTTGTGCTGTTTTTATGTGGTGGCTGTGCTGTTGTTATGTGGTGGCTGTACTGTTATGTGGTGGCTGTGCTGTTGTTGTGTGGTGGCTGTGCTGTTTTTATGTGGTGGCTGTGCTGTGGTCGTTGTTACGTGGTGGGTGTGCTG